>LZPO01108247.1:82605-95678 GCA_001675575.1 Neotoma lepida | reverse complement strand
GATGATAGATAAATAGATAGATGATGATAGATAAATGGATAGATAACAGACAGAGAGTGGTGATAGAGCAATATAATTAACAGATGATAGAGTGATAGAGAGAATATGTATGATAAAAGATGATAGTGTCCTAGTTAGCAGTTAACTGTCAAGTTGACAAAAGACAGTATCAACTGAGTAATTGTCTTTATCAGAGCATGTCTGTTAGGGATTATCTTGATGGTTAATTGATATAGGNGAGCTCAGCCCACTGTGGGAGGTACTATTCCCTGGATAGAAAGTTCTGGACTGTACAAACAACTTACTGAAGCATGAGCCCATGAGCGAGGCCACAAGCAGCATTCCTTCATGCTTTCTGCTTCAAATTCTGCCTTGACTTTTTTCAGTGATGGACTATAACCTATAAGCTAAAGTAAGCCTCTTCCTTCCATAAATCGCTTTGGTCATGGCATTTGTCTTAGCAACAGAATGAAACTAAAACAGATAAATAGGTAGATAGATAGACGGATAGACAGATGGATAGCTAGATGAGCAGACAGGCAGAGACAGACAAGAAAGCAAATATATGTGAGCAGTTTTAATGGTGTTGTGGACCTTCAGAAATGTGAGAGAATGGTAAAGCACAGCTGTTGTATTTCATTTATTTATTTATTTATTTATTTATTTATTTATTTATTTATTGGGTCAGGGTTTCTCTATGAAACAGTCCTGACTGTCCTGGAATTCACTCTGTAGACCAGGCCGGCCTTGAACTCACAGAGATCCACTTGCCTCTGCCTCCCGAGTGCTGGGATTAAAGGTGTGCACCACCGCCCAGTCTGTTGTATTTCTTAGGTTTTAATGAGGATTGAATGTTTTGATAAAAGATAAAAATGATTTGATTCAGCAAGCGTTGCATTAGGCTTCTACAGCTTCCACTTACAAGATACTGGAAATGTTTCTGGCCTTTCTGAGCTTTCAATTTCTTGATTACAATACAGATTTTTTTTAATTTAAAAATGTTTTAAGTATAAAAATACAGTGCAGTAGAAACAAGAAAAATAAAACTACCTAGAGATAATCACTACTCATATTTCTTTCTTTCAAGTTATTTTATTTGTTAAGTTTTATACTTATCTATGTTTATAAATAATCAAATATCTCTAAAGGTTTTTTATGTAAAAATAAGAGTTATGCTACTCTTTGTTCTCGCTCCCATTCTTTCCTACTTAGAAGCAGCTATTCTGCTAATACATGGGTAATTTCCACTACATCTTAAAACAGTATACCTTTATTGCCCATTTTTCTTCTCAGTGTTAGTCATTAGTTACTGAATTTCAGAGATGAGTGAGGATTGTCTTATTTGCTCATTATTTGGTTTTAAACCCAGCNTGATTCCCATCTTTCCAATATGATTGTCTCTTCCCTACTCATTTCAACCAGCTCAGAATCTTATTTCAATTCTTCTGACTACATAATTGCATGCCATATCANTGTCATGTAGTAAACTAGGATTCTCTTTTGTGGTTGGTTATGTGTGTCACTGTTGCACNATTTTCATTTTCCCCAGGGTGATTGTCTTGTTTCCACATGTCCTTACTGATCTGTACATCNTTCCTCTTTTCATTTCTAAACTCAGTTGTCTAATCCCTTTGTTTGAGTTCAGGGGATCAGTCATGATGCCATCTAATGGATGTCCCTGAAGGTCCTCTGGCCTGTGTCAGTCTGATCATCTCCTTCTCTAGGCAGGTCTCCTGAGCTGTCCTTGACCCTCATGCTAGGGCTCTTCTGCATTTTTAGTAAACTTATTCCACAGCAGCTTTATAAGAAATTTTATACGGATACAATTTTAAAATATTATGAAAACTCTTTTTGTTGGCTCACTGGTAGTTTGGCTGTATGTTGAGTATGAGTATCAGAAATTGCATTTTTCTTCAGAATTCAAAGGCACNGCTTTCCTTCATGCCAGCTTCTAATGTTGTCACCAAGAAGTCCATGACTATTTTCACGGCTGTTTCACTGGATCAAAATTTTCTTCTCCAGAACTTAACCATATATTTATGTTGACTATTTTCAAGTTTCATGATGACGTAGGTTGTGATAGCGANTCCAGGGTCATTTTTGTAAATCACAGTGTTGGTCCCTCTTCCCTCTATGCTAGCTTTCTCCCTCTCTGTACTTTGTAGGTGTTTGTTGGTGTNTATTATTTTGAACCATGGTCTCACTATGTAGCCCAGGTTGGCTTTGAACTCAGAATCCCCTGCCCTAGCACTTCATGCTCTGGGATTACACACTTGTCTCACCATACCTACCATTTCCTCACCTGGTACTGCTTAAAAGTGACANCTCTTCTTACACTGNCCTTGAATGGTCTTAGACTTGTCCTTTTATCACCTATCTCTGTTTTCTTGTTGTTCTAACAAACTTCTCTAAATGTATCTTCTTAATCATCTTTGAATTTTTCCACTTAAGCTAAAAGATGCTTTCCCAAAACTAATTTTTNCTTTCTGGCCATTACTCCACCCCCTCTTCCTCTGCATTCCTTTTAGATCTTTTTCTCTCTCTGTAACTTGCCTGAAGTTGTTTTTCCTATTTATCCATGTAAATCTGCTTTAGTTTTTACAGGTCATGTTATAACTTTTCACNAGTTANAATTAAGACATTCTAAACATGTGGATCTTGTGAGCAGTAAATGCTTCTATATAACTTCTATACGGTCTTGGCTGGAATCAGACTTACAAAAACCTTTAGAAGTACTCCAGAGGGTACCAGGGTTGAGTTACCACTTTCAAAAGTGGGGAGAGAGTGGGAAGAGGGCATTGTGGCAGCAGCAGGCAGCACAGGTCCTCCCAGTCCTTCTGTCTTCTGTAGCCATCCCCAATCTCTACACTNAGGTGGCTTCCTTTGTAGAGGAAAAGCCGCACAACAGCATGCAAAATCAGTTGTTTCTCTGTTGGTTTTCTGTTTGTTTATTTGTTTGTTTTGTTTTGTTTCTTTTCCCCTGGCTGGCAAGGTATTAGAAGAAAATGAATATCTGAACAGATAGGCTAATTAATACTCTTGATTTTAGATCTCCCCATTCACCTCTGCCTCTAGTGGCTCCTGACACTGNACTTCATAATCACCGGGGGCTTTAGTTGGTGAATCTGCTCATGACCAAGCTCTCTCCACAGTACTTAAATCTCGATTTTCCTGATTCTAGGCTGTGTGCTTTCTAGTTTCTGCTCTCTTAACAGTGAGATCGCTCTGCTCTGTTTTTCAGGCTTCTGGGACAAGATCTTAAACCAAGTGATGTTAGAGAGATTTTCAAGACGGGCATGGTAGTAAATACCTGTAATCCCAAAATTCAGGAGGCTGAGCCAGGAGATTGTGTCTTTAAAGCTAGCCTGGGCTACAGAAGGAGACACACACACACAGACACACACACACAGACACACACACGCACACACACACACACACACACACACACACACACAGCACTGAAAAAGAGAAAATGAAAGTACAAGAATATATCCTGTTCATCCTCTTTCTCCAGAGGGTGTTTTTCCCTCATCGATGCAATGGGATTATGATACCTACTCTACTTTATGAGGAGGTGGTAGGGATTAAGTGAGATGAGGCATATTAAATCTAGAGTATAGTAAATACTTAGCAAACAAGAGTTAATTTTTTTGACAGAATTACATCTAAGAAGTAAGAATTAACTATTTATTTACCATTCACTGGCTTTGTGATCTTGATTAGTGGATCTTTGAAAATTAGACTCACCTCATACAATCAAGTCAGCAAATGATAATGGTTTTCTTATTTATATCTCAAGATTATTTCAAGAGCCAAATTAGTAAAAAGGATGAGCGAATGTGAGATGCAAAGTGTTCTCCTTGAACTTGGAGGCAAGCAGAAGCGGGTGAACATTTCACTTCTACCTCTTTCTAAAGTATGAGCTTGTATATATTTTTCTCTCAGAGTTTCAGTTCTTGGCTCTGCACATCAGTGTGGCTGATCATTTCCTCATAATGTCTAATGAGATTACAATGAGATGGGTTGAGAAGCGATCTACATTGTAAGCCCTGCTTTTATAAGCACTGATTCATCCCCTCGTACTGACAGGTACCACTCAATCTTTCTCTCCAAGCTGAATTGTCTAGATTGAAGTTCCCCTATATAACTTCTCACCCAAGAGAATCATGAACTTCTGCATATGAGGGCAAGCTCATTCTTATATTTGGCAATAGATCATTTCTCCAAAAAGAAAAACAATGGAATACACAGAACAAACTCAGCTTTGTATAACTTACTGGGTTNCTTGGAATTCTGTTTGTGGATCCTATACTAACAATCAGGTCTCTTTTAAATGGATGGTGGTCTTCTCTGCACCAAAATGCCCAAATAAACACTGAACATAGGGCTGTTTTGAAGAGCTAATGACAATCTAATATGCTAGCATTTTATAATGCTTAGTTTGTGGAAAATGTGCTAGTCATCTTACATTATTTCATTTAATCTTCATTATTCAAAAAAAAAGATAAAATAGTGAGTTTTGAAGACAATGGGTAACATACTCAAGGTCGCAGCGCTTGTGAGAGTTGAAATTTTTAATGAAACCAAGAATGTCTATTACAAGTTGAGTGTCTCCTAAAGAGATATGTCCTAACCCCTGACACAAGAATAATATGAACTTATTTGGCAATGATTTTATAGCAAATATGCTTAGTTCAATTTAGATGATGCCATAATGGAATAGAGAGGCCCTTAATCCAATATTAGCATTTTCCCTGTAGAGAAAAAATTTCATATAAATACAGGCACAGAGTGAAGATGTTTTTGTGAAGACACAGACATATTTGGATTTACCCTGCCTCAAGAAACAGAACACTGGGCTACCAGACCTTTGATGAGTCTGGAAGAAGCATCACCAGAGAATGGAAAGGGCGTATGGCCCTGCCAGCACCTTGATTTCACACTTCCAGCCTCAATGGTCCGGAGACAATGGTTTCTCTTTTTATAAAGCATGTGCTTTGTGATACTTGCAGCAGCAGTGCTGGGAAAATTCATGTGATGAGTAATTCCAAAATCCAAGTTCTTTACTTTCGATAAAAAGCATGCACTTTCTCTATCTATACCAAAATACAGGTAGAATCGCTTATCCAGTTATCACATTTTAAATGTGATAAAATGTTAAATGGCAGGAAAATATTGGCTAATAACAACTCCAATAACAAATTTCTAGAGCTTGCAGAACAGCTGGAATTGTACATTTATTATCAGAAAGTGTTAAGCAGAGCAACAGAACCATGCTAAGATCCTGGATGGGAGTATCCTAGAATTCTGTGTCACTGATGCCAGGACTAGCCCTGAGAAGAGGATGTGTTTCTNCTGTGTACCATTTCTGTCAGAATCAACTGAAATTTCCTGTGCACAACACATTCTGAATGAAATTAAAATGGTGTACCCTGGTCTGCAGAGCACTCACTCCTTCCATNTGAATAAGCAAATGTGATGTTCAGGCTGCAGGCTCAGGCATAGTCCTTACTCTAGCTATTAGCTCACTACAAGATTCTTTCATGGAAAATACTTTGAAGGGGAAAGAAGGATCATGCTTTATCCTCCTGTAAGGGTAAATACAAGTCCTCCGTGATAAATGCCTTGAATGGCTGGGTTGTAAGAGTTTTCTTTGATTAACATTGCTCCTAGAAATACACACCAAAGATTAAAAGCAGAAACTCTAACAAATACTTGTATAATGATATTCGCAGCAGTAGATCTCAATAGTTCAAGCACACAAATAGCCCAAGAGTCTACAGCACAAAAAATGTAAGTAAAGATGAATAATATCAATGTAATACAGAATATTATTGGACAACTAAAAATAATGAGATTCAATGCACACTGTAGTAATGAACCTGAGTGAAGTGAAATAAGCTAGACAAAAGGGACAATCTTAAAGGAGTCTCCTTCTCTGGAGTGATTAGAATATCCATGTTTATAGCAACAGAAATAGGGAGAGATACTAGGGGCAGAAGACAGAAGGACGTGAGTTGTTGTTTAATGGACATTCTATTTCTCATTGTAAAGAAAGAAAGTTCTAGAGATGGGTAATGGTAGTGATTGTACAACATTGTATCTGTGCTTAATACTGCATAAATGAACACTTAAACAATTTAAAATGTTCAATTTCACATTATGTGTATTNTACTACTCTAAAATGCTAAAATATCTCACTTTTAAATAAATGTTATAAAAACATCCATAAATTTCTTAAGAGCTTGTTAATTGTATTTACTAAAATACAGACCATAATTATTTCTAAAACATAGTCATATTTGTAATTAATCCTATATAAATAAACCAAGCAAACTTCTTTAAAAATATCACTTACTATCATATGTAAGTGATTTGAATTCTCAACTATAGAGNATACTTGTTACTTTCCTCCTACAACAAAGTTTTTTCAAGGTTAAAGATTTATTAAATTACAGCATTGCAGTATAAAAGATCTCATTTTATTTTAGCACTTATAGTGCTAAAACTATGTATATTTTAGGTAAATNGCAATATGTTTATGTTGTAGAATTTCCCAGACACTAAATTACAGTTTCAACAAATCAACAAATTTTAAGCAATTGGAATAAGCCANGCACAATATTTGTGGAAGTGGGGTTCTAGAAATATATACACTATCACCNCAAATATGTTGCATGCCTCTGATAAATGTACCCAATCTTTACAGAGACTTGAATGTATTCATTTAGTCAATAATTCAGAGACTGAGGGTTCAAAGNTGGACAAAATANACAGAATTCTCAGAGTTTTAGGAACTTTACACTCCAGTAAGAAGAGAATACAATAACAAACAAGTAAATTCAACAATAAATTTTTGAAAATCCAGNATAGTCAGCATGAAAGATACTAGGATAGAGAAGGAACTTCTGAAAGCAAACACCATATTAACTATGATGGTCTATAGAGCAAAACATTGTCAATAAGTTTTTCTCCTTGATTTTGTTTTCTGAGCATTCTATAATTCATCTACATTGCTTTCATGATTACCAAACTTCCTCTTAGGTCCATAGTTAGACCTGTTCTAAGAACAGCCACCATGAAGTGCTGTAGAATAATGCTCTTGAACACTGGATTAATAAAGCGCTGATTGGCCAGTAGCCAGGCAGGAAGATAGTGGGGAAAGCAGCCTAGGAGAATGCTGGGAAGAGGAAGGGCTGAGTCGGAGTCACCAGCCAGCCAGATGCGAAGGAAGCAAGATGACAAGACAGAACTGAGAAAAGGTATCAAGCCACATGGGTAAACACAGATAAGAATTATGGGTTAATTTAAATGTAAGAGCTAGTCAGTAATAAGCCTGAGCTAATGGCCGAGCAGTTACAATTAACATGAGCTTCTGAGTGATTATTTTATAAGCAGCTGCAGGACCNTCAGAGGAATGTGGGGCCTGGCAGGACCAGGCAGGACAGAGAAACTTTCAACTACAATGAAGCCCATGAACCTTTGCATTCAAGTCTCCCACAATAGTGGCATATTGAGAATATGATGTCTACAGTCTTCAGTGAGGTCCTGGGGAGAGCAGGCAGGCTTACTAATGTAAACAGGAACTTAAGCCTTAAATAGAAATGTCTTATAATATTGTAATCAGGCATTAATTTTTGAACAGTCATCCTTCTATTTTATACTCTGGGAAGAAAATGAAGTTACCAAAGCAGCATCCATATTTTATATAAACAAATATAAGTTATCTCACAGGCATCATATGCATTAAGTTGGCCTAAAGTAGTCTAAAGAAAATAATGAGCATAAAAAAGAATAGATGGTGAAAGCCACTGAAATAATGCTTAGAATAAAAGTGTGTAAAGAGAGGTAAGCAAATCCTGAGTAACTCCATGATTGATTTGAGGGAATAACCTCCAATCTGCAANATTCCAGTTTAAGAGGCACGGCTGTGATTTACTGCAGAACTAAAGAGGANTGTCACTCGGAAATGAAACTACTCACAGTTCTTTGCGAGCAGGAATCAGAGCAAACTGAAGAGTGGTCTCCCGAGTCAGTTCATTTAATTTTGTCACTTCTCTCTGGCCATGCATCCAGGGAGGATGTACCTGTAGCTGCAATAACTTTGGTTCATTTTATATGGGGGTTCAGGATATGCTGTAGACATCTGATTTCAGGAGTAGTTTAATCTTCCTCTGCCTCAGTCCAGACCACGCATGTTTAAATTGCAGGCTGGTCTGATGATAAAATGCACTATGATTATTGGCTGTCTCTACTAATACCCCTAACAAGAATGCTACTTATTTCTAATAGATTTTTATGTTTCTTCTCTGAACTCTCATTAATATCTAGATANAGAAACAGGGCTGTCTGAGAACATAAAATGAAGGAACCCACCAGATAAACTGTCATCTTGGAGTGGAGAGCCATTTATTATGCCCTTTCTAGGGATGTCATGGTGGCTCTCACATACCAATTACCTTTGAATCAGTACAAAGACCCTTACTATTGATAGAATCTGGCAGACATCTTGGTTCCCAATGAGCAGCCAACTGCTATCACTAACAGGGGAAGTAGGAAGGTATGAGCCAAGGCATCCATTCCCAGGAAAGATCCATTATCCCATTCAACTTCTCTTATTCTCTTAGACACACAGTTTAAGCATTAGCTCACAAGAACTTACAAAAATTCAAAGCCCAAGAATAACACTAAAAAAAAAGAAAGAAAAGAAACAGTTGTAATCTTTTGAGTGCCAGGCCATGCATGACTACCAAGATACCAGACTGCNGAAGCCAGCCTTGGTCCCCCTTCTGATTTAACTCTTCCTCACTTTATATAGGTTCACTCCCATCAGCATCAATACACTCTAATACTCCTCTGGAAAGATTTCTCTATCTATCACTACACTCAGCTTTGACTGTTGGTTTATCGTCTGCTTACCTGTAGGTCAAAATTCTTCAAGAAGTCATGTATATTTGCTGTATCCACTTCTTTACCCCCCATCTACCCCTAACCACCTATCATTTCATGCTTGCACAATCCTATTGACATATTCTTGTCAGTAACACCAGATTCCTTCTTATTTCCGTGCCTTTGTATATGTCCTCCTGTTCATCCACACAAGAGCATTCAACACAGATGACTTCTTCCTCTTTCTCTGAACATTTTCATTTCTTAAACTTTGGGACCAACCTTGTTCATTCTGATCTGCCTGTTACATCTTTTTCCTTAGCTAGTGTGCTCTCCTCTACCTGACTTCTCAATTTGGGACTAGTTCCCTCCTTTCTATCCCTGCCCTTCCTTAAGCAAGACACGACCAGTCTGTAAGGAATGAAATGCCGCTCCTCTATTTCTAGCCCAGATTTTGCNTTCACCACGAGGCACTCAATTCTAGTCTTCTAGCTATGCCCTACTTTGCTTCTGGTTGCTGTGGTAAAATAATGACTAAAACCAGCTTGAGAGGAAAGGGTTTATTTCATCTTACATTTCCAGGTAACAGGCAATAATAGAGGGAAGTCAGGACAGGAGCTCAAGACAGAAATTGAAGCAGAACCGTGGAAGGACACTATTTACAGGCTTGCTTTCCACAGCTTGCTCAGCCAGCTTTCTTACACAACCCAGGACCACTTGCTCAAGGGTGGCACCATCTATAATATATTGATTTCCCATGTCAATCATTAACCAAGAAAATATCCCTACAGACTTACTTATAAAGCCAAGCTGATGGAAGCAATTCTTTCACCGAGATTCCCTCTTCACAGGTGACTCTAGTTTGTGTCAGACTGATAAAAAGTAACCAGCACAACTGGATAATACCAAATCTGAAGAGAATTTGTGACTCTGCTTCTATCTGTCCTGAGCTCCTAATCCCTACTCTTCTTAAGCAAAGATCCAAGATTCCTTCGTTTTGTCCTTTAAATCTTACTACACATTCAAATCACCAACTTCTAATTGTTTTATGGGGGGGGAAAATCAGTGTTTTTCAAGGTTTCCAAAGTTTCTATAAACTCTGTCTCCAGTCATTTTGTCAATCTGGGCACTATCATGTTGCACTTACATAATGACAGTGGTCCTAATGAAAACAGATCATTAAATATTATCTCCACCTCAACTCCTTAAGTGAATTCATAACAGTTATACATAAAACTTCTGATATAACTTTGAATTTCATAGATCAGAAAACCTTCTGTTTCTCTTCTTACTCAAAACAAACAAACAAATAAACAAACAAAAACCATAAGTGACAAAAGGAAATCCAACACTGAGTGACTTAGGTTTTTATTTACCAAGTAAAGGCACTGAAGGTTATAATTCTAATAATTACAATGGAAGTGGATAACATTTATTATTATATACCTGACACTAGTCAAACACTTTACACAAAAAACTACATGAAGTACACACTATTATCTGCTTCCTTTTACAACTGAGAAAATAGGCCTGAAGCAAATTGCTTATCTAAGTTCTCACTTTGAAAAATAATTTCAATTTTACAATCTTCAAATACTACAAACACAACAACACAGACCTAAACAGAATTAAAATCCTAATACGTTTAGCGTGGTGAGAAACTTATTACCTTATCCTAATTTCTTCATTTTAACAAACAAACAAAAACCTGGTCAGTTTGGCACTCATCCAGAGAAGTGTCTGGGAACCATGGCACTCTGACTGCTTGATACTGGTTATCGGCAAGGTGGGGTTTGCAAGTCTATTCATTACGATCCAGTAGTGAAAACTGATTTTATACATCATCATCAATCCAGCGCAAAAATCCAGACAAAAGTGGCAACAAATGGTTAAGGCATTCACAGTCTGGCAAGACCTTGAAAAACATGGTGGAATTTCTCCAGAGAAATGGCCTCCAGGGCGATTGATGGCCACTGTGTGCATTGTCAGCATTTCCTTTTATGAGACATAATGCCCAAGGAAGTCTGGGATTTGCTGTGACCAATCATTGGTGCCAAGACAAAGCAAAGAACACTTTTTCATGTCCTGCTGCCTGGGCCTCAATTCATAAATNGGACCAACCTTGTTCATTCTGATCTGCCTGTTACATCTTTTTCCTTAGCTAGTGTGCTCTCCTCTACCTGACTTCTCAATTTGGGACTAGTTCCCTCCTTTCTATCCCTGCCCTTCCTTAAGCAAGACACGACCAGTCTGTAAGGAATGAAATGCCGCTCCTCTATTTCTAGCCCAGATTTTGCNTTCACCACGAGGCACTCAATTCTAGTCTTCTAGCTATGCCCTACTTTGCTTCTGGTTGCTGTGGTAAAATAATGACTAAAACCAGCTTGAGAGGAAAGGGTTTATTTCATCTTACATTTCCAGGTAACAGGCAATAATAGAGGGAAGTCAGGACAGGAGCTCAAGACAGAAATTGAAGCAGAACCGTGGAAGGACACTATTTACAGGCTTGCTTTCCACAGCTTGCTCAGCCAGCTTTCTTACACAACCCAGGACCACTTGCTCAAGGGTGGCACCATCTATAATATATTGATTTCCCGTGTCAATCCCTACAGACTTACTTATAAAGCCAAGCTGATGGAAGCAATTCTTTCACCGAGGTTCCCTCTTCACAGGTGACTCTAGTTTGTGTCAGACTGATAAAAAGGAACCAGCACAACTGGATAATACCAAATCTGAAGAGAATTTGTGACTCTGCCTCTATCTGTCCTGAGCTCCTAATCCCTACTCTTCTTAAGCAAAGATCCAAGATTCCTTCGTTTTGTCCTTTAAATCTTACTACACATTCAAATCACCAACTTCTAATTGTTTTATGGGGGAAAAATCAGTGTTTTTCAAGGTTTCCAAAGTTTCTATAAACTCTGTCTCCAGTCATTTTGTCAATCCGGGCACTATCATGTTGCACTTACATAATGACAGTGGTCCTAATGAAAACAGATCATTAAATATTATCTCTACCTCAATTCCTTAAGTGAATTCATAAGTTATACATAAAACTTCTGATATAACTTTGAATTTCATAGATCAGAAAACCTTCTGTTTTTCTTCTTACTCAAAACAAACAAACAAACAAACAAACAAAAACCATAAGTGACAAAAGGAAATCCAACACTGAGTGACTTAGGTTTTTATTTACCAAGTAAAGGCACTGAAGGCTATAATTCTAATAATTACAATGGAAGTGGATAACATTTATTATTATATACCTGACACTACTCAAACACTTTACACAAAAAACTACATGAAGCACACACTATTATCTGCTTCCTTTTACAACTGAGAAAGTAGGCCTGAAGCAAATTGCTTATCTAAGTTCTCACTTTGGAAAATAATTTCAATTTTACAATCTTCAAATACTACAAACACAACAACACAGACCTAAACAGAATTAAAATCCTAATACGTTTAGCTTGGTGAGAAACTTATTACCTTATCCTAATTTCCTCATTTTAACAAACAAACAAAAACCTGGTCAGTTTGGCACTCATCCAGAGAAGTGTCTGGGAACCATGGCACTCTGACTGCTCGATACTGGTTATCAGCAGAGTGGGGTTTGCAAGCCTATTCATTATGATCCAGTAGTGAAAACTGATTTTATACATCATCATCAATCCAGCGCAAAAATCCAGACAAAAGTGGCAACAAATGGTTAAGGCATTGACAGTCTGGCAAGACCTTGAAAAACATGGTGGAATTTCTCCAGAGAAATGGCCTCCAGGGCGAATGATGGCCACTGTGTGCACTGTCAGCATTTCCTTTTATGAGACATGATGCCCCAGGAAGTCTGGGATTTGCTGTGACCAATCATTGGTGCCAAGACAAAGCAAAGAACACTTTTTCATGTCCTGCTGCCTGGGCCCCAATTCATAAATTTATTTGGAAATCAGAAGTACATTGACACTCTAGAAGAAATCACAAAGTAGGACAGTGAAGCAAAATGAAAGATTAATATCTCCAACTGTTGGATGCCCTTCAGTTGAGTTCATAGCCTTATTGGGAGGCAAATTCTGCTTTAGTCATATTTCAAATGCAATACAGGTTGTAATTATTTACTTGAATCCAGATTATGGAGTTAAGAAACTCTATGTGGTGTGTGTGTGTGTGTGTGTGTGTGTGTGTGTATGTGT
>LZPO01108247.1:56683-68877 GCA_001675575.1 Neotoma lepida | reverse complement strand
AATGACCGGTGTGGCAGGGGGGCAGCTGCCAGGCAGGGACGAACAGACAGTGGGAGATCTAGTTTGGAAGTGGCAACAAGTTCTGTCCATCTTCAAGTATTCCCACCATATGAGAATTCCAGATAAATGACGTCGAATACTCAGAAAAACTGAAAATGGGAACTTTGGAATCAAAACTCCAATTATTTCTAAACATCTGCAAGTTTTCACAATGTTTTTAAAACTGTTTAAAAAAACTGTTAAACAGAATGTGTCTGCGACTAAAATGTCGTCTTCAGAGTGCTACTCCTAGATCTATCTAGCTGTGGTTCCACGAGAGTGGAAACACAGAACCATACTAAACTTCTCCTCCGGGTGACCCTTGGTGTCTGAAGTTGTTGAAATCTCACCAAGTACAAAACGGAATGTTTCAGGATGAAACTTGCAGTCCTGGAGCCACTTTCCTATTCTTTCTTTCAGTTAAACATGAACCATGTTCTTCCCCAGTATTTTAAAACTCGGAGGCGCCTTTATCTTACCCACGTGCTTGTTTTGCCTGGGNATCCAAAAGGAAAACCGTGCTTAAAGCCTTTGGAGGAGTTTGCAGTCAAACTGGGGCACACAGGAAAGTGGGGGAGTGGCTGCGGGCGCTTGCTTCTCTGCTGTTTTTTTCCCTGCATCTCTGTGTTGCTCGCTCTTTATGAAATACCTTTTTGGACAGGAATTGGATGCTACAAATTAATGTTTAATGTGAAGTTTGGGAAGGCTTGTACATGGGAACTAAAAGCAACCGGGGGGAAATTAAAAAGT
The DNA here is from genome assembly GCA_001675575.1 of Neotoma lepida. Lineage (NCBI taxonomy): Eukaryota > Metazoa > Chordata > Mammalia > Rodentia > Cricetidae > Neotoma > Neotoma lepida. The sequence continues at coordinate 68,088 of LZPO01108247.1, read as the reverse complement.
TAAGGAATTTATTATGNCAAAATTTTTATTTTTAAAGCAAAATGCAGGCACCTGTCAATATTATTTTTTGTAGCCTCTATTAGTTAACAAAACTCTTGATTAACAAGGAATTGGACATGCACTACAAATTGACTTAGCCTGTATTAATATCATGAATACCTCCCTAATCTCCCAAGACATACTGAGTTCTTTTATCATTCAAGAAACTAATACAGCAAGAAAGTAGACTGAGACAAGATTAAAGTCCCCGGGNAACCTCTCTGATTGACATGGAGAGCTTTAAAATCAGGCAGCCTTTCAGCCAAAAGCCCACACTGCCATCTCTGGGNTGTTTGCTCAGTCACCTAAGGGTCCCAAGCTTTTGTGTTTCAATGTCAGTAAAGACATCTGTAGTCAGAGGGGATTGAATGAGAGGCATAACAGTATACTTAACATGGACAGCACAGAGAACACACTCAAACTAGCAACTGTTAACTTTACCATTTCAGGGCTAGGAAGGCTGCTTAGTGCATAAGAGCACTTGTTTCTCCTGCAGAGAACTCAGCTTTAATTCCCATCACCCACATAGTGGTTCACAACCTTCTGTTACTCTAGTCTCTGGGGCCCTGATGCCCTCTTCTGACTTCAGTGGAAGCATGCACATGAATCCAGATAAATACATCTGGGTTTATTTAACACACACACACACACACACACACACACACACACACACACACACACACATACACACACACACACAAAATTAAAATTTAAAAATCTAATGAAAAATTTAAAAGATGGTCGTTTCAATAAACAAGCTACCAGGCTGTACCCCACCCTTCTCAGACCTGCTCTGTAAGCCATTCTTCTGCAGCTTCAGTCACTTTTGCTTGCAATTCAGCCAAGTGCACATGCTCCTTGTAAGCATGGTATACAAGGTGTTTTATTTTTAAAAGTTATGGTGCTCATAACACATGAGTTATTAAATGAAAATGTTAATACAAGGCACGGGATACCTTCATATGAGTTATTGGACAGGGAGACCCTAGAGGTCTCTAAAACAATACAGGTTATTGTCATTGCCCTTGGTTACCCACCATGAATACTTGGTAAGAGCCTATCACTGAAGACATAGAGAATTCAGTCTCAAACTGACAGGAGAATGTTTCCTCCCTGTTGGCTAGCTTTTATTGTGCTGGCAAGTGCTCTTCAGGTTGCTGGGGGAGAAAAACACCAATGGTCTTACCCAGCACAGGACTCTGCATGCTATAATACCCACTTGCCCCACCATGCAATAGTGGCACAAGTGTTATAGGGTAATGACTTTGCGATTGGATTTGAGCTCTGCTCCACAGACAGGAATGCCAAGTCTGGTACTGTCGTCCTTGTCAAAAGTCCACGGCATGGGAGGTCATAAGCCCTAGGTTAGAACTTGCTATTGTTATTTTGCTCAGTAGTCATGTTGTGAAACTGCTTCCAAATATTAATGTTTATACAAATAGACTCGGTCTTCTCTCAGCCTTGGTCAGAAAAGCTTCTTTTTTTTGCAGTGAATAGCAGTCAGTGTAGACATGCATAACTATCCAAGGTTCTGAGGACAGGACACTGGAAGCCCTAAATGGAATATCTCTGTATTATCCTCCACACACTGCTAAGACTCAGGGATCATCTCAGAAAAGAAAGTGCAAAGAATGTAAGAGCTGGAGGAAGGGAAGGAGAGCTGTGAAATGCTTTCTTCTGTGCATGACATGGTTTGGACTCATGAACTCATAGTAATTGTGGTTACCTGCACAAGGCCTACCCAATATCAAGCCAGCCACCATACCAGCATTAGTAGGGTAGATGATCTCTAGAACTTACCTCATACTGAGGATGTGGAGAGTTGCAGGAAGGAGGAGAATCATTCTTTCTGAGAAGATGAATGGTGGGGTTCTCATGTTCCAGCAGATGGCCCTACATCNTTACACATATGAGCAGCACTAACTGGACCTAGTTGGCTGTCAGTTTGGAAGGGGTGTGTTGTGGGGGCAATACAGTCATATTTCATCATATATATGTATGCAAGTTTCAAAAGTAACAAATAATTTAAGTTATGGCTGTTTCCTGTCTATCAAGAACAGAGCTGTTTCAACAATATAATTGTACTTTATTTTCTTTTTTATTTAGTTGTTCATATTTATCCACTGTTCCTACTTCTTGCCTGTTTGCCTGTTGCACACATCTCTGTAAGGAAAGGGCAGCCTGCCATAGCCTCGGTACTTGGCCAGCTGGGCTATATGCATATGTCAATCTCTGGAGCCCCCCAGTGGAGAGGAGAATGAAGTAGCCACAGAAGCAATGAGGCACAGATGTTCAAAGTAAATCATGATTTACACCTCAAGTTTTAACGCCATGGACTTCAACCGTGTACCTCTTGTCTTGAAATGGTCTGATGCCAAGGCAGTTAAAATAAAATGACATTCTTCACCTGTCTTGGTTACTGTTCCATCACTGTGAAGGGATGCCATGACCAAGGCAGCTCTTATAAAAGGAAGCATTTCATTGGAGACTTGCTTACAATTTCAGGTTAGTCTATTATGATCCTGGTGGGGAGCATGGTGGGTGGCACCCATGACAGGCATGATGCTAGGAAAGGAGCTGAGAACTACATCTCGATCTGCAGGCAGGCAGAGAGAGAGAAAGAGTCACTGGGCTGGATGTGGGTTTTGAAACCTCCAAGCCCCCCTCCCAGTGACACAAAGCCTCCAACAAGGCCATATCTTCTAATCTTTCCCNAACAGGTTACAAACTAGGGACGAATCACGCGAATATATGAGTTTCTGGGGGCCAATCTCATTCAAACCACCACATTACTCTAGTAGTCATAGTCATAGGATGCATGTCCCGGCTACTCTGTTCAAATAACTCATCTTGACTCAGGGTTTCTCTACAGCCAAATTGTCTATTCGCAGGCTGTGCCGAGTCTGTCTCTCTCACAGGACTTTGGCTAGTTCTTTGTAGGCATGCTTCTGGATTTCTTTTCACTCAGCTGGCACATCAGCTTCTCAGCTCAGATTTATTCTGACCAGAGATGCCATCCTCCAACCCCTTCTTTACAGTTCTATCTTGGTCTCCTCTCCACGTTCCACCATACTCCTGGATTTCTCCTGCCATTACTCACCAGGCACTGCTGTAATGATTTTGTTTCATGACTGCTCTGTTTCATTTCCCTGATTGGATTTAATGCCATGAGGACAAAAACCACCTCTGCCTTGCCTATCCCTGTGTGGGAAGCATTGAATCTGGAAGTTGGCCTACAGGAGGTGTTCCGTAAAATACATTATTTGTCCTGAAAGGAAAGACTATAGAGCCATACTGTGCCTCAAAGCAGTAACCACATGAAGGAAGTAGTCCTTTTGTAGGACAATGTGTGAAGGAAGCCAAGACTAAGAAACATGGCAGCTTACCCTGAGGGTTTTGTGGTTTAGGTAGAAGTAGCCTCCAAGCCTGGAGAATGGAGACATAAGAGTATAATATTTGGGAAAAATAATAAAAGGTTTAGCGTTATTGGAGTAGCAGTGTGGTGTGTGAAAAGGATGAGAGGAACACCTTGAGCAAAGAAAGATGGTGTGAAAAACACTGAATTCTTAAACAGGGCATCACTGAGAAGCCTCTAGATGTGTTAGCGGAAAAACAAACCCACTTGCAATTCAGTTTCAGCAAAGGCCATTCTGCCCTCTCTGTATAACACAAAGCTTTGTTTTTCTTGTTTTGATATGAAAATTATACCCAGCTGTTTAGAAGGTGTGTTCTCATAACAACATTCCAGTTCTCCACGGCTATAATCAGGTTTTAGAACAACCTTGTATTTATTAAGTTCTCCAATATTTGTGGAATGCAATTCTGTGTTTGTTGAGTTTCACAGGGTTTGTTCACTCCCACGATCCAGCCACCTTGAGATCCAGCACATAATGGTCTCCTGTACCTATTTTTCTTTCAGGTCTTGCTCTGGAAGAGATTCTCCCATTTGTTTTCCAATTTCCCTGACTGACTGAACTTTCCAAGTACCTTTTACAAATTCTGCAACTCCTTCATTATCTGTTTAATTACCCACGAGGCTGTATTGATCATTTGTGCACAGTTAGGAGGGCTCCTTGCCAGGAGCTGTAAATAGGAAGACAGACAAACCAACTTCTGTTCTTCAGGACATGCTCTGCTGAGCCCACAACACACAACAGGCTGTCATGACTGCTCACCCTGGGAGTCAGTCACAACTTCACTTAGAGAGACTGAGGGAAACACCCTTAGGAAGAAAAGGGGGCATTTTTATTCTGGTGCTTTATATAAAAGGTAAACATAGTACCAAAATACTCCCTGACAGCTGCCTGAAAACAGTCAAGGGAAGGGAAGCTGGTGTAAATTAATGAAGGTCTGTGGATCGTTTGCTATAGACGTATAAATGTAGTATTAAAAAGCTACATATGGAGTGCAAATATTTATATCTGTGGTTCTCAACCTTCCTACTGCTATGTGTGACCCTTTAAATACAGTTCTTCATGTTGTGGTGATCTCCCGCAACCAGAAAATTATTTTCATTGCTACTTTTTAACTGTAATGTTGCTACTGTTATGAATCCTAATGTAAATACCTGATATGCAGGATGGTCTTAGGTGACCCCTGTGAAAGGGTCGTTGGACCCCGAGGGGTTGCAAACCACAGGTTGAAGACCTCTGATTTAGACTTTGGCTTCCTGAACTAAATGATTGTGTATACAATGGAAGCAGCTTAACTGGGCAGTATCAAGATGATTAAGTAAGACAGCAGGAGAAATCAGACATGCCTTGTGCCATGCAGATGCCCAGTAAGTGTATTATCATGCAGCAAATGGCTCTTTTTGTCTGACTAGTGTGGAAGAGAATCCACTTCACCACACCCCCAGCTTCAAGGTCTGCTTTGAAAGGTCCTTGCCAGGAGCCAGATATGCCACATTGAACGCTACAGAATCTTGTTCTAGAAAAGGAATTTGTCAGCTACTGAAAAAGACAGTTGTGATACAGGGTGACCAGGCCTTCCTAGAATTTGGGGTGCTCTGTGAGTACATAACTAAAGTATCCAGTGGAGTTGGGATGTCAGCAAAGCTGTCACCGAAGAGCCATGTGTGGTCCTACAAGTAAGTACTAGCTAGTTGTCCAAAGGAAATAAAGAACAAGGGGTCCAGCTGGAGGGAACAATGTGGACACAACCCTAGGCTAGAATAAACCTGTGCATTCAGAGAGCACTGATTACGGATGATACGGGCTTGCCACACGGAATGAACCTCAACTGTGAAGGAGCGATGTAACATGCACATGAGACCTGTGAACCCTGTGCTGGTATCTGTGCTGGTATCAACTGCTTTCATAATAGAAAATGGGGAAAAATGACTTAGAGAAGCTTCCTCAACTCTGAGATCTAGTTTTTGGCAAAGACAGTGACATCCACATTATACTGCAGGCCTCTTTTCTGCATAGCACATGTGTACACATGTGTGGTATAGTTTTAATCCTACAAATACCCTATAATAACNAAGAATACAGACTTAAATATAACATTCTTGTGATGTATTTCACAGGTAAGAGATTTAAATCATTAACTCTCTTTTCTTTGAAAAACTAACTTATACTTACTTTCAGGTCCACATTGGATGCCATTCTCCTGTGACATGTTCTTAGACTAGTCATTGATGTGTCCATTCAATATCCATCCCAATAGCACACAACAATTTAATTTCTGGGTCTTTTTTNAACAGGTTACAAACTAGGGACGAATCACGCGAATATATGAGTTTCTGGGGGCCAATCTCATTCAAACCACCACATTACTCTAGTAGTCATAGTCATAGGATGCATGTCCCGGCTACTCTGTTCAAATAACTCATCTTGACTCAGGGTTTCTCTACAGCCAAATTGTCTATTCGCAGGCTGTGCCGAGTCTGTCTCTCTCACAGGACTTTGGCTAGTTCTTTGTAGGCATGCTTCTGGATTTCTTTTCACTCAGCTGGCACATCAGCTTCTCAGCTCAGATTTATTCTGACCAGAGATGCCATCCTCCAACCCCTTCTTTACAGTTCTATCTTGGTCTCCTCTCCACGTTCCACCATACTCCTGGATTTCTCCTGCCATTACTCACCAGGCACTGCTGTAATGATTTTGTTTCATGACTGCTCTGTTTCATTTCCCTGATTGGATTTAATGCCATGAGGACAAAAACCACCTCTGCCTTGCCTATCCCTGTGTGGGAAGCATTGAATCTGGAAGTTGGCCTACAGGAGGTGTTCCGTAAAATACATTATTTGTCCTGAAAGGAAAGACTATAGAGCCATACTGTGCCTCAAAGCAGTAACCACATGAAGGAAGTAGTCCTTTTGTAGGACAATGTGTGAAGGAAGCCAAGACTAAGAAACATGGCAGCTTACCCTGAGGGTTTTGTGGTTTAGGTAGAAGTAGCCTCCAAGCCTGGAGAATGGAGACATAAGAGTATAATATTTGGGAAAAATAATAAAAGGTTTAGCGTTATTGGAGTAGCAGTGTGGTGTGTGAAAAGGATGAGAGGAACACCTTGAGCAAAGAAAGATGGTGTGAAAAACACTGAATTCTTAAACAGGGCATCACTGAGAAGCCTCTAGATGTGTTAGCGGAAAAACAAACCCACTTGCAATTCAGTTTCAGCAAAGGCCATTCTGCCCTCTCTGTATAACACAAAGCTTTGTTTTTCTTGTTTTGATATGAAAATTATACCCAGCTGTTTAGAAGGTGTGTTCTCATAACAACATTCCAGTTCTCCACGGCTATAATCAGGTTTTAGAACAACCTTGTATTTATTAAGTTCTCCAATATTTGTGGAATGCAATTCTGTGTTTGTTGAGTTTCACAGGGTTTGTTCACTCCCACGATCCAGCCACCTTGAGATCCAGCACATAATGGTCTCCTGTACCTATTTTTCTTTCAGGTCTTGCTCTGGAAGAGATTCTCCCATTTGTTTTCCAATTTCCCTGACTGACTGAACTTTCCAAGTACCTTTTACAAATTCTGCAACTCCTTCATTATCTGTTTAATTACCCACGAGGCTGTATTGATCATTTGTGCACAGTTAGGAGGGCTCCTTGCCAGGAGCTGTAAATAGGAAGACAGACAAACCAACTTCTGTTCTTCAGGACATGCTCTGCTGAGCCCACAACACACAACAGGCTGTCATGACTGCTCACCCTGGGAGTCAGTCACAACTTCACTTAGAGAGACTGAGGGAAACACCCTTAGGAAGAAAAGGGGGCATTTTTATTCTGGTGCTTTATATAAAAGGTAAACATAGTACCAAAATACTCCCTGACAGCTGCCTGAAAACAGTCAAGGGAAGGGAAGCTGGTGTAAATTAATGAAGGTCTGTGGATCGTTTGCTATAGACGTATAAATGTAGTATTAAAAAGCTACATATGGAGTGCAAATATTTATATCTGTGGTTCTCAACCTTCCTACTGCTATGTGTGACCCTTTAAATACAGTTCTTCATGTTGTGGTGATCTCCCGCAACCAGAAAATTATTTTCATTGCTACTTTTTAACTGTAATGTTGCTACTGTTATGAATCCTAATGTAAATACCTGATATGCAGGATGGTCTTAGGTGACCCCTGTGAAAGGGTCGTTGGACCCCGAGGGGTTGCAAACCACAGGTTGAAGACCTCTGATTTAGACTTTGGCTTCCTGAACTAAATGATTGTGTATACAATGGAAGCAGCTTAACTGGGCAGTATCAAGATGATTAAGTAAGACAGCAGGAGAAATCAGACATGCCTTGTGCCATGCAGATGCCCAGTAAGTGTATTATCATGCAGCAAATGGCTCTTTTTGTCTGACTAGTGTGGAAGAGAATCCACTTCACCACACCCCCAGCTTCAAGGTCTGCTTTGAAAGGTCCTTGCCAGGAGCCAGATATGCCACATTGAACGCTACAGAATCTTGTTCTAGAAAAGGAATTTGTCAGCTACTGAAAAAGACAGTTGTGATACAGGGTGACCAGGCCTTCCTAGAATTTGGGGTGCTCTGTGAGTACATAACTAAAGTATCCAGTGGAGTTGGGATGTCAGCAAAGCTGTCACCGAAGAGCCATGTGTGGTCCTACAAGTAAGTACTAGCTAGTTGTCCAAAGGAAATAAAGAACAAGGGGTCCAGCTGGAGGGAACAATGTGGACACAACCCTAGGCTAGAATAAACCTGTGCATTCAGAGAGCACTGATTACGGATGATACGGGCTTGCCACACGGAATGAACCTCAACTGTGAAGGAGCGATGTAACATGCACATGAGACCTGTGAACCCTGTGCTGGTATCTGTGCTGGTATCAACTGCTTTCATAATAGAAAATGGGGAAAAATGACTTAGAGAAGCTTCCTCAACTCTGAGATCTAGTTTTTGGCAAAGACAGTGACATCCACATTATACTGCAGGCCTCTTTTCTGCATAGCACATGTGTACACATGTGTGGTATAGTTTTAATCCTACAAATACCCTATAATAACNAAGAATACAGACTTAAATATAACATTCTTGTGATGTATTTCACAGGTAAGAGATTTAAATCATTAACTCTCTTTTCTTTGAAAAACTAACTTATACTTACTTTCAGGTCCACATTGGATGCCATTCTCCTGTGACATGTTCTTAGACTAGTCATTGATGTGTCCATTCAATATCCATCCCAATAGCACACAACAATTTAATTTCTGGGTCTTTTTTNTTGTTGTTGTTTTGTTTGTTTGTTTTTGTCATGGGACACTTGGAGATAGAGTTTCATAGAGCCAGGCAAGCCTTGAACTCATGAGTTCCTGGCCTGAATTTCTTCAGTCATGGAATGTGACCCGGAAGTGTAAGATTAAATGAACCCTTTCCTCCCCAACTTGCTTTTGGCCATGGTAGTTATCACAGCAGCAGAGCTCAAAGTAGGAGAATGTATTAATACATATTTTGTGTGTTTAGGTTAAATATTAAGTTATATTGGATTTATGTATATGTTTCCCCCCTCTGGAAACTCATTTCTGTATTAATGAAATTCTAAGGCTATTTCTCCCCTAACAATAATTTTCACTTCCTATACAAAAATTATTTCTTAGTCTGTCCTACCTAAGTTATAATTAGAGAAATTTTCACCTAGCNTTGTTGTGAGGTTTTCTATCTTCAAAGGTTTATAAATCAAAAGTTTATAGACAGCAAAATAGAATAATTCAGAATACCAGGCAAGCCAGAAAATTGTGAAATATCTTAGTGTCAAAGAATTAAGAATATATCCAAGAAAGAGTGTTGTGGTCCTTAGAGAACTAGCTTTTTTTTTCTAAATTTAAGTTTTGAAAAGTGTGTGTGTATGTGTGTGTGTGCATGTGTGCACACACACACAGACACATGTGGAAGTCAGAGCACAACTTTGTGGGGTTAGATCGCTCCTTCCTCCTTGCCAGGCTTTGGAACAAGCTGAGCTGTCTCACCAGCCCCTAAAGCTTCTCTGTTACCTATCCAATTATATATTCATGGACGTGGAAGTGACTCATATTTTAACAAACCACAATACTGAACTGAAGAAGAAGACTGGAGGAAAGAGAATTCATTTTTTGTATCCCAAAGTAGGCCCCATCTTCTGAATACTTGGTCTAGCCCTGAGGCATTAGTTCTCAACTAAAACTAGTTCTGCCAGTCCTATTGCTGTGTTGCATATTTGCGAAATCGCATCTGACATATTTTGTCTTTACTTTAGGGTGGCAAGTGCTCTTCACAGTTTGGCTGTTATAGAGAATGGCCGAGGACACAGTAGTGGCTATAATGGCTGAAGGATATAGTAGTGGAGATTGAGCATTTTGCAAAGAGCATCTTTAAAGAACTTAATAGAATGCCTGGAACCTGAATTACTAAAGCAATTTCCATGTATTTGTCAGACTTCAAAAGATATCTTTTCAAGAAAGGGTCTTACACTGTTCAGATCATCACGACACAAGTTCTCAATGACTATGTCAAGACAACTTCAAGAGGGAAGCACTGCCCTTTGAATTCCCGACAGTCAACATGACTCAGGGATAGGTCTCTGTACCTATAGTTGTGTGTGTCTCCTCCCGCTGGGTAGCAAACCATAATTCTGATGAGGAGGGTTACATTCATAGAGTGCAGGAAGAAATAGAATTTCAAGTTAAAAATCATCATCATCATCATCATCATCATCATCATCATCATCATCATCATCATCTCTTTAGTGTTTTTGTGCGCCAAGCTCTGCAGTCAACATTTTTTTCACACCTATAATGTAGCCAGCCCAAGACTTGGCCAATACTGAGGGCTTAAAGAAAGTAGGTTGGAATCTTTTTTTAAAAGATTTATTTATTGTGTATACAGCGTTCTGCCTGAATGTATGCCTGCACTGCATGCCAGAAAAGGGCACCAGAATATATTATAGATGGTTGTGAGCCAACATGTGGGTGCTGGGAATTGAACTCAGGACCTCTGGAAGAGCAGCCAGTGCTTTTAACCTCTGAGCCATCTCTCCAGCCCCAAAGGTAGGAATCTTACCCAGGAATAGAGCCCAGATGTTCTTCATCAGGGTCTCAGCTTTTTGCCATGACAGCATATACCCTTCTGTATCCTGTTTATAGAATTGAAATTAGAGTAAAACATCCTATCTGTCACATGAAATACATCTTGAAGCTTTCTCTGCATTTGGAGATGTCATTGTGTACTCACCGATGATTTGACCTTCCATTTGAAAAGAAAAATGAAAATGTTGAATGAAGTAGTTTCTTTCTATGGACTTTCCAGTGCTTCCAGTCTATGAAGATGGAAGATGTCACGTGATCTGTTGTTAGAATGACCAACTGTCTCAGTTTGCCCAAGATTAACATATTGAAGGAGGATGCAGATAATGGACCTGAGTTATGAAAGAAGATATAAAGCCAATTGTTGTCATTCATTTGAAAGTATCTCAGCCAGTGAGTACCCACTCTTTGAAAGACTTCCGAAGCACATCACCTGAACTCTAACAAGTGTCCATCACCATCCATGCCTTAGGAATAAGGACATGGAGATTCAGAAGATACATAATTTATAAATTCAAGTTATCAACTAAGTTTAAATTGGGATCGGAGCTTCAGTAACTAAATCTGTCTGTTCCCCCTTCCCCATGTGAATGGTGACTTCTCTGATTCAAACCAGCTGAAATTTCCAGTTAATCTGAATATGAATGAAAGCTGCACTGGTCCTAAAGATCCAAAGAACAACACGGATGTCAGACAAGATCATTTTATCGACACACAAGCACTAACCTAAGGAAGGTAATTTACCGTAGCATTATTTCAGCTTTCAGAGTAAGGGGAAATTTGTTTTCAGTTGTTGGAGTAAACAAACATGAATTTAATTTTTTCACATCATTTTTTATTTAT
>LZPO01108247.1:39489-51223 GCA_001675575.1 Neotoma lepida | reverse complement strand
AAAAAAAACAACAAAAAACAACAAAAAAATAAAGTTACATGAGATATATTGGAAAATGTCAACTTTTGCCATTCCTCTTCATGTTCTTGTGATTTGTGAGCTCCAGTCTCCTCATATGTAGCACTGGATTAAAGAACCTACAAAGATGATTATTAAATATAGTGGAACTATAAATTGTCAGACTTGGGGCTGATGTTCTACATGTGTTCACTCTCATTCACGAGCTACAGTGTGGTGTCTGGATATTGCCAGTAAACAAGAAAACCAGGCATCAGAGTACATGCCTACAATCACAACACTCAGGAGCCAGGGCTAGAGTATCACAATTCGAGGTCAGTGTGGTTCACACAGAAAACTGCAGCAGGCTAAGCCACACAGTGAGAATCTGCTACCAAAAACCCAAACCAAGCCAAAATAAAATTTTAAACCAAGCATTTTTTTTTTTAAAGAAAAAAGAAAGTCTCCTGCAACTATCAAGACGACCCGACATCCATGTTCAGGAGACAGCATAAGCTTTTAGTCTACAGACAAATCAGATATCATTTTAAATTATCTTGAATTCAAATTTTAACATACTTGTTAGGGTGACTTAATCTTGTTGACAAATATCTACAAAGATGTGGGGCAACTACAGACTTCACAGTGTATTCATTTAACATGGCCTGTAGGAGGGAATATGGGATGGTGTGGACACTTTGCAAGACAACTTACTACTTATTTATGGGAAGTATAAGTCTCCCGTATCATCCAGCCTTCCTTAAGTCTCTTCTCCATGAATTTCATATAGCTGCGGCAGTCTCTTCTTCCTTGAAATGATGGAGACAGCACTACTCAGTTCCCAGCACTAGTCAATGACTAGTGCTAGGAGAAGGCTTGGTATTTCCAGCAAGCTCTGGAAACGACAGAAAACAATACGTCTGAACTAGAATAAGAAGAAAGAATATCTGGCCTAAGATGTGTATCACTTGCCATATGACACCATATACATTTGATTTGATCAAAACAAGANTCTTGCAAATGAGGGAGGGTAGATGGACTCCCTATAGTCAGGGAGTCCACGGAGGCCTCATAATAATAAGTCTACCGCCATTGACCTTGATGTCCCTCCACAACCACACGGTAAGACCCTACTGCTGAAGACATTACATACTTCAGCTGCAGAACACAGGAAAGTCAATCTAACACTGACCAGGAAGCCTGAACCCCACTGGCTTAGCTTTTACAGTGCTAGAAGCAGCTGCTCAGGTTGCACAGTTCATTACCCATTTCTTCTGGGAGTGACATTGTCCACTAGTGCAGGTGAATTCCATTTTAGCTCTTTTAAAGGTGTATTATGAAATTAGCTTCCTAACTAGCAGATTTCTTCCTAATGAAGAATGAGTCTGAACCAAATTAGGGCCATTTTCTGCACCAGCTTTTTAGCCTGACTCCCCCTCCCACCTACCCAAGAGCAGATCATGAAAGCTAACTTGCAGGCAGCTCCATTTGGAAGTTTGTCCATGGAAGAGGAATGGAGGACAAGGAGAGTTAGAAATCTGAACCGGAGAAAAGGGGAAAGTCAGAGGAAAGTGGAGGGCTGCAGTGCTGGCTCAGCAGTTCAGAGCACTTGCTGGTCTTACAGAGGTAGGCTTAGTTCCCAGGACCCACATAGCATCTCATAAGCATTGGAAACTCAAGTCCCAGAGGATCCCATGCCCTCCTTTGATCTCTGAGGGCACCAATCACATGTATGGTACAATACATACTTACAGGCAAAACATTCATACTCATTCAATAAAGTAAATTTGTTTTTAAAAAGAAGAAAGTGAAATATGAGGCTGGTCATTTCTGTGGCTAGCTGACCGTGTGTTGATCAGACAGCGTCCTGGCTACTGTCCTGTGGCCATGCTTCTGCAAAGGACTGAGCATAAATAAACCTGCAGCCTCCAGAACTTTCTTAAAGCACCAAACACCTAGGGTATCTGTTCCAGACCCCAGTTCCTACCAGGGAGTTCCCTACATCTTAGGAATAGTCTGGCAGTTCATACAGCTCCAAGAAAGCAGGTGGGATGGGAGCCAAGATGCTCAGAGGTTAACAACAGAAGAGGGATGGCTGCTTATGAGCAGCATTGACTGTGGTGAGGGGACCCTTGGGTGTCGTTCTTTACACATTCTTGCTATGTCAGGGTATCAGTGTGCTCTGTTGTTGGGCAGCCTATTATTTGTTACAAAGTGAACACGCATATGCTAGCTCCAAATCCAGAGCGTAAAATCAAATCCTGACCCCCAAGTCAGATGACATGGAGAGAAAATTTGGTCCTGTCATGGGATTTGTGTTCTTACAAAAGAAGGAATGAGTTGGTCTTCCTTCTGCTGCTCTCATTGGCCCACTGTGGGAAGTTACAAACAAAAGCCAACTGTCTGCAACTGTAAGACCATCTTCACNTGCATTTGCCTACAATGACTTCCTAGCCTCAGACTGTGTCCTCTAGAACCGTATCTGGTTTTATGAGCCATCAAGTCTGAGGTACTCTCTGTTGGGGGCCATGTGACAGGAACAGCAAGCAGCTTTGGAACTCATGGACAGTGGCCCATCATGTAATCATGAATCATCATGTAATCACAGTGGGTAAGCCTTGGAGAGGCAGCGCTCAGAGGACTACCTGTCCTAAGGACTTTGTGCTGTTATTGAGCGTAGCTCTGCTTATTGCCCTCTCTGTCACCACATAATCTATGAGTTGTATGAAAACTCTAAGGCGGTTTCCAGCCCCTCAGTGGGCANTGTCACTGGTACTTACAATAATAGTGATTGACTTTTTCCAAGCATTGCTGCTGGAGCAGATTAACTATTCAACCATACTCTTACAAAGAGTTTAGAGATGTAGATTGTTAGTAAAGTTAAGATGTTTTGTTAATGGCTTTGATGTAGAGAATCTTGGGGAACAATTTAAAGTTTAGAAAGGTCCACTTCTAATAGTAGAGCAAGGGACTCATGGAGGTCAAGGAACAAGAACAAAGGCAGCCCGGTTATTACTAGCTGCTGTGCCCTTCTTCCTAAAGATGGGTTGGTGAACAAAGGTGATGATTACTTTCTTGGACCCATTTTTTTGCCCTCCGCCTTTTTATATGATTTAACAAAAAATTGGTGATGAGTAAGTATGCACTCTGAGGACTTAAAGTAGAAATGACTGATTTTTTTTATAAATAAAAGCTTAGATTTGTTTTTGGAAAAATATATAACTTGTGGTTGTGAGGTAATCTTTTCTTGCATAGAAATGTTTGCCTTATGAGGTATAAAATGGGTAAGAGAAAAATAAGAGATATAGAAGGAAAACAACAGCATAGAAGAACAGAACAGAAAAAGAACAGAGTAGGAGCACACAGTACCTCAGTTTATAAAACCAATAGCTAAAATGGAATTAATTCCCACTCAGTCACCACAGCAAAATAATGAATACAAAAAACAACTGACAGGTGATTTTGCATAATCCTCTGCATTCATAACCACGTAAGTTTTCATTCTTCATATGTCAAAGCTAAAAATGTGAGCTTATGAGTATGAATCTCGAAAGACTACTCAGGACTAGATTTTTTTAAAATTCTTTTTCCTTGAACCTTTTTGCATCTAAAGATGTATAAGATATAATGGAAAGAGTGGATTTCAATCCTGATTTGCTTGATTTCAATAGGTGGCAGGGTCAGCAAGACACTTTACCATTTTGACAACATCTGCTTCTACATCTGGACCAACATCTTTGTCATGGGCTTTATGGTGTAGTGTCCCCAACTAGTGTATGTACCACTCTTGTACTCATCCATGAAATGGTTTCAGTCATATCTAGGCATACATTTCTAAACTTGAGATGCATTTCAGTGATAGAGTTTTGCCTGTGATATCCAGAGCTCTCCGTTTGATTCCTAGTAACAGAAAAGGTTTATTTCCACCCCTCCCCTTGATAANCAGGACAAAGGAAGCATGTCTGCATTGACCAAAACACCATAANGTGTTGTCTCTGGCTGCCAGATATCTTCTCTAAGGATCCTCTATTGACACATTGANAGGAATNAATTATAATAGAACATTCCGGAATGTCCCAGGACAANGANTAGCTTGTGCCATGTTGGCACTGGGACNCTGCTGCAGCAGGCTGAGAGTGGCCAAGTAGACCTGCTACAGTAGCCAGCTACAAAATGTTGAACCTCTCAGTGNAGNCAAACAAGAGAACATCTAGAGGAGCTTGTGTTCCTGTTGTCCATCATGTCCATGTCATANTGCCCCAAATATGGATAATAGAGATGGAGAACTGGGCATCTGCATGGGAGTCCTGAGAGATACAGTCACAACTGTCTCACTATGCATGGGGCCTCCTCATTCCTTTGCAGTAGATAGTGACCTCCACACCAACCACCCCCTCTGTATTAACCAGCCTGATTTCTGAGCTTCTCTGAGTGATCATGTGAGTTCTNCAAGTGACAATGGCATTACTCCTTGAAAGCAATTCATATACAAAGCCTCATAAAATTAAAAATCTACTCTCATTATCTCAACATTTGTCAATAAAACCTAGTAGGCTATTGCAACCTTTTNATATAACCAATTATTGCAAATATTTGAGTGGTAAAANTTATGATTTAATATTNTTGTCACACACTCAGGTAAAAAGGAAATGTCTACCCTGATTTGAAACTCTCCCTCAGTCACAAAAATNTCAGCCAACAATTGTGTGACTTTCTATATGGCCAGGTGTCAAAGGGTAGGATGAATAGATGCTAAGTAAAAACTGAGCCAATGGCCTTATTGAGGANCTGAGCCACTGAACGTTTAGAGATCGTCACAGCAGAACCAGAACAGAATGAGTTTTGAGCAGCCTTCCTAGGTCAAGCAATTTCCATGAAAATCCTCCAAGGGACATAAAAGCAGCAGAGTGTTATGCACNAACACTAGATCCCCTTTATTGAAGTGAAAGGGTTCATTCATGAGGCGCCTTCTTTAAGAGAGACAAGGAAGTCATTTCCAAACCAATTGAAATGCACATCCCTGGATCTAGTCCTTGGCACTGGGCTCAGGAAGGGACTCTATGGCATTTTCAGCTCATAATCACTATCTCTGATGCATCTGCCAGAGTCAGAACCTCGTGCAGCTTCAGATAACAACCCCCATCTGCATAAGGGTGGAAGGATACTACTGCTTTAAGGGAAAAATGAAGAAAAACTAATGTTCAAGATTTTCCCAAATGCACCAAACAGTGACAGAAAATTAAGTGTGTCAAACAAGGTGAAAATATGTTATGGCTTATGGAAGGACTAGAGCAGTGTGAATTCATTACAGAAAAAGAAATCGGGGCTGGAGCAGTAGCTCAGCAGTTAAGAGCACTTGAAGCTCTTACAGAGGACCTGGTTCAGTTCTAAGTATTTACACTGGGTGGCTCACAACCACCTTTAACTCCAGTTCCAGAGGATCTGAAGCCCTCTTCTGGCCTCTGCAGGCACTGTATGAATGTAGTGCAAATACAAATAAACAGGCAAGTGCACATACAAAGAATGAAGAATAATTTTAAATAAAAAAGAAATGATTTCAGTATATAAAAATCAAGGGGATATCTCTAATAACCTGTTGTTAATGAGGCAGATGACTCTGGAGGGAATNTTTTAAAAGCTGTCCATGAAATGCCCTTCAACATGCACAGAAATTTAGATTTTACGTATGAGAGAAAANATTGATAATTTCTCTTTCTGATTTTGGTTCAGTCCACTTAATATAATGCTCTCCAGTTCCATCCCTTTTCCTGCAAATGTCAAGATTTCATTTTTCCTTTCAACTGAGTGCACTCATCTGTTGATGGATATCCAGGCTGATTCCACTGTTTGGCTATTGTGAGTAGTATGGCAACAAACATGGCAGCTCTCTTTCCATGTGTTGAGTTAGATTCCTTTGAGTACATATCCAGGAATGGTATAGCAAGGTTAGATGGTACGTCTAGCTTTGTTTTGTTTTGTTTTGTTTGTTTGTTTGTTTGTTTGTTTGTTTGTTTGTTTGTTTTAGGAACCTGCATACTTATTTCTATAATGGCTTCACCAGTTGACATTCTTACCAGCTATGAGAGAAGAAGAAGGAGAAGAAGAGGAAGGAAGAGAAGAAGAGGAAGAAGAGGAAAAGGAAGAGGAAGAAGAAGGAGGGGGAAGAGAAAGTAGGAGGAGGAAGAAGAAGAAATTCAAGGGAAGTGGGGGAAAAGGATAATGGAACACACATGACTTGAAAGCACAAGGGATGAGAAGCAGCAGGAGGAGTTAGGGGAGACAGGGAGAGCAGTGTGGGGGTGGGGATGTATGGACATGAACAAAGTATATGTAAGAAAATGTCATAATGGAATTAATTTCTTCATTCAAAAACTTAATTTTAAAAAATCTTTTAAAAGATGCCCTCTAGCATTATGCCTCCTTATCCCTNAAAAACCCACTTCCTGGTCTCTNAATCTGATNGTTCTTCTCAACTACACAGAAAAAAAAATGCCACAAGCAATACCTTTCCATTAAAACTCTATACTTCTCATTCTCTTTNTGTCTTAGTGTATCCNTGCGTGTGTCCAATAATAGGAGGAGGTGAGGACCCTTTCTTACATGGTGGGTGACAGGNTTCTTTGAGAAAATTCNTAAGAATATGCTATCAGTGACATCCTTTGCAAGTGTAGCTTATTAGCTGCTGTCATCCCAGGCCAGTTCAGGGAAAGAACACTCCATCAGCATTTGCCCTTGTGTGTATCTGTGTGGTGCTGGCACATACTTNNTNTTCAAAGTAATAAGAATAACACTTCTTATTCAAAAATAATTCCATCAGCTTTTGCCCTTGTATGCATTTAGTGCTGGCATGTAAAGTTCTTATACAAAATAATAAGGAAGTGAGAAGGTTTAAGAATTAAGTAAACAGGGTTTCTACCAATATAATGGCTTCAAAAGGCATGGTCCCCCAGATTCTTTACATCAATACATGAACAAATACAATTGCCTTTTTAGCTTAACATTTTTCTCTTTTTTCATTTGTGGTAGGGGGAAAATTTGCAGGGACAACACGTTGCATCAACTTTTCCCCCTGGTATAAATGTGTTTGTTTTCCTACATAAGGTTGAGAAAGAAACAAGTTTGAGAACCTGGGAAAGAAGTTTGTGTGTGCTCAGTGATGTCCTAAGAATCCATTTAGCAGGGCTCTTCTGGGTGTCTATAACGTAGATAATGACAAGGAGCAATCACTTGTAAAACAGAGACCGTATGATACTGAAAAGGTCATATGTTTAAGATGACATGATGATTCTGTGCATTTCACTTCTAAAATGCGTGTAGAACTCACCCATCCCTAACTCTGCACTCTCCATTTTCTCTTACATAACCTCAGTCAACCTATTATCACCTCACATGAACCATGACTGTTGCCTAGCTGGCCTCTTTCTCTTACAGTCTGGATGTTTGTGTCCTCCTCCAATACATGCTGCAACTTAATCTTATTGTGTTAGTGGGACTTTTGAGAGAGGGGATTATCCCATGCAGGCCCTGCTCCCATCAGTAGGAGGGAAATTTCGACCCCTTTTTTACCCTCCATATTTACCCCCATGTGAGGTACTGTGGAAGAAGANTGTTCAAGGCACCATACAGGAAGCAAAGACCCCCTCTCCACATTACCAGACTTGGTCTTAGACATCCAACCCACAGATTCTGTGATAAATGATTGTCTATGATTTATCAATTCCCAAGTCTAAAGTATTTTGTTACAGCATCAGGAAATGACTAAGACACTCTCTTCATGCCTTACAATATATTTCCCACATAGCAACCAGTTAGTAAAAATATAAATTGTANCACATAATTCTGNTGCTGTTTAGAGTCCTTTGGTAATTGTCAATTTTGCTTGGAATGGATCCCAAACTCACTGCAGTAGTTTCTGTGGTTTGATGTGNTATGGCTCACTAAGATTGTCCCCTGACTCCTGTGCTTAAAGCACTTGCAGCTTCCCTGGTCTCCTTGCTGGTCTTTGGTTCTTCCCAAGTCCTTCACCAGTCATTGCTTTTCCACAAGACATCAGCTACCTAGGATTTCCTCCCTTGGATACTCACAGAGACAATGCCTTTTTTCCCCCCAGCTTTCAATTTCCCCAATAACAAGGAACTTCTGTAGCCATTTCCATCTGTGAATGGCCCTCATTCACTATGAAACAGCTTTATTTCCATCATAACCCAAAATTTTAACTCATTCCAACTGGAAACTACATTCCTAATATTTCTGAAGAAAGATAAATTCTCAAGAGCTGGCAAGGTCAAGATAGATCCAAATCTCTGTCTGTCGGCTTTAAAATTCATGCATGTTTCAGTGNAACAGCATTGGCTGACGTGGACAGATTTATTTCAGTGAAGATAGGATCACACAGCTCAGAGGCTAACATTATCCCACAATTATTTAAAATGCAATCAAATCTCAGATATTCATAGTATTTGAGAACCATATACTTTCTTATAAACGTATCTCTTTCTTCCTCAGAAAGCATTTCTAGTGACTTGCCAAACCACAAGTCAATAGAATGCNCCATCCCTAGTGAAATAAAGCAATCTCTGTAGTTCATTTCCTTTGTTCTGGTCTACAAAGATACGCAGAGAGAAGATGGGTGTGACAATAATGCATTTAGCTGGAAATAAGAAGTGAATTCTGGGAAAGCAATCTAATTGCCTGGTTGGAAGCTATCCCAGATTTGCGAATCTTATTCTTTAAAATGAAGGACCATGTTCTAAGAAATTGAAAGGCTGCCTGTAAGCTACGTCAGTTTCCCCTCCCATCTCAAGAATGATAGGCTCTGTAATACAGGAGATAAATCATCCTTGTCTTGTAAGTTCTCAGTGCAGAACCACAGCAGACAAGACCTGTAAAAATGGACAGAAGGATCCACTCACTGCACACGGACTGTTTTCATGTGCTCTATTCCTCTACTCTTAACACTAGTCAGTCCTATGATGCTAAGTATTGGATGCTTCTTGTGTCTTTTCTTTTTTTTCCCCAGAAGCCCTATTTCTCCCACTTGATAGATAATGAAACTTAGCCTTGAGAAGGGGGCTGGCTTGACCAAGGTAACACAATTGACAGAAATTGAAGTTGAGACTGAGTCTTAAGTATGGTACACCTTTACAACCCTGACATAAGGGCTTCCATTCATTTCACTGACTCTGAGGAACACTATGGTATAATGCCACAGTCTCACAGTTGAGACAAACATTCTATTTAGACTGAAAAAAGAAATCCTACAGTAGTCTTACTTACCTAATTTTTATTATAGTATTGCTTACTATAAGTATAAACATAAATTTAGGTATGCTTTTATTTTTACAACCCGTATGAAACTATAAAACCAAAATATGTTTATAAATTAAACAAAGAAAACTGACAAAATTCAAATGAACACAATTTAGCGGAGGAAACGGGTTTCATTTTACAGAAATTAAGCTGTCACTCACAGCAGAGATATGATGGTGATTTCCATTCCAGCTGTTTTTTCTACTATGGGCCANGATGACTTTATCTACCAGGACTCTTCTATTGAAAACAGCAAGATCTTGTGGGTGACCACGCATTTGGCCTCCACACGGCTGGGCCATGGCTTCTCTTAAGCCTGTAACAATTGAAATAGCGCCACCATGTGCCAATGTGAAGAAAAAACCCAACGTGAGCTCATGCACTGAATCTAGAAAAGAANGAAACAATTTAAATGGTTTAGAAAACTTCCAGTAAAAAAAAAAATGCTTTGTGTGCACTCTAAGGGTCTGCAGAAACTGACATTGAGTGACATTATCTAGGACTTGATCTATGTGAGTTCAAATGACAATACACCAATTTAATAACAATGTGCACTGGGAATCAATTTACTTCTCTGTTTCTGCCCCTGTAAAGTGTAACTTAAAAGAATTCCTGGAGTTATAAGGATGAATTCAATGTATATAATGACTCAACCCAGGAGGTAAGGAACAAGGCAAACATTTCATAAATATTTTCTGTTTTTGTTCATATTAGTGTTTAACTGATAATGGTACCAAGAGGAAAGCTGGCCTGCAATTATCATCATCCTTGAAGAGACGTTTTGTATCTTTATCTATAAAGGAATCCTTTAATCTAAATACATCTGTCATAATAATGCCCCCCATCCAGAATGATTGGGGACCAAAGTGTCTCAGAGTTTAGATGCATATTTGCACGCATATGGGGATGAGAATCAAGTGCAAGTGAAATTCACTTACGTTTAAACCCATAACCTTATAGGTTTTTTTTTTAAATATTACCTTATAAAGAATTAGCTTTCAACCTGGCATTTTTAAAGCAGAATTCGTTTTGTGGTTTCTTCTCGATTCCCTCCACCTGGGCGCCCCCTCACCCTGGTATCTTCCCTTCCATTTTCACAAGCAAAGAGTGATGTGCCAGCCAATTAAGGAGAAGAAATCACCACTGAGGTAAGCAATTGACCCGTGGCTTGGATTTAACATGGAAGCAGGTAGACTGACTAGGAGATAAGAATATTTCGATAATCCCATACCTTCTATCCTGCAGCAGGGACCGCTATTTTCCCTATGCTTCAAAAAAAAAGATGAAGAATTCCATCTCCACCAACAAAGTCCTTAACAACTTTACTCTCCTGCTTTCATTTTTAATCTAAAGATCATTAAGTGCAATAAAGGACATAGGTGAGAAATCAAGGCAGAGAGAGTATTTAGGGTGTTTTAAAAAGTGGCGAGTGACTTTAAAGAAAATACACAAAGGACAGAAGTAAAGGTACAAAAATTTCTTATAGAAGTTAGAGAAGACAAAGGAAAATGCACATAATAATACCACTCTGTACTGGCTAGTTTTATGCCAGACACAAGTTAGAGTCATCAGAGGAGGGAATCTCGATTAAGAAATGCCTCCATAAGATCAGGCTGTAGGCAAGCCTATAAGGCATTTTCTTAATTAGCGATTGATGGTGGGGGGCCCAGCCCATTGTGAGTGGTATCTTCCCTGGGCTGATGGTCCTAGATTCTATAAGAAAGCAGAATGAGCAAGCCATGTTGAGCAAGCCAGTAAGCAGCACTCCTCCATGGCTTCTGCATTAGCTCCTGCCTCCACGATTCTGCTCTGTTTAAATTCCTGTCCTGACTTCCTTTGATGATGAACATTGATATGGAAGTGTAAGCTTAATAAATGCTTTCTTTTCCAGGTTGCTTTGGTCATGGTGCTTCATCACAGCCATAGAAACCCTAAATGAGATACGCTGTAAGGGATGTACTAGCTACTTCTCTGTTGCTGTGATAAAACACCATGACCAAAGGTAATTTAATGGAGAAAGGGTTTATTTTGGCTTGCTGTTCCAGAAGAATAAGAGTCCATCACAGNGAGGAGGAGACATGTCAGCAGGAACAAGAAGCTGAGAGCCCACATCTTCAAACTCAAGCAGGACACAGAGAGAGTGAAAAGGAAGTGGAGTGAGGCTGTAAACACTGGAGGCCCATCCCCAGTGACTCCTAAACCTCTCCAAAGAGCATCACCAACTGGTGACTAACAGGTTTTCTGTATCNTGATAATAGGATTCTTCACCAGTGCAGTAAGCCAGATCAAGCCAAATTGAAAAAGTAAAAGAACAGGTTTATTTGAGCAAAGCAACTCCCAGGTGAGTTCTTCAGCCCCAGAGATGGAGGGAGGAGAAGTCAAGGGAGGAGAAGTCATAGGCCGGAACTGAAGCAGGGAGCTTATATAG
>LZPO01108247.1:17065-35116 GCA_001675575.1 Neotoma lepida | reverse complement strand
GNNNGNTCACTTTTCCTANTCTCCTTCAGTAACCTTTCCAGNGTCTAGAAATCACTATTCCACTTTCAGGCCATTGTTTCAGTTTCTANATATGAAAGAAAATATGCAGTTTTTATTGTTCTGAATCTGGCTTATTTCATCTAATATTAATGCCCTCCGGTCCCTCCGGTCCCATTTTGCTGCAAATGACAAAATTTCATTCTTATGGTTAATAACTCTCCACTGTGTATGTGTGCCTCACTCCCCTCAACTGTCATCTGTTGATGGACACTGGAACTCCTTTCATCTTAGCTCTTGGGAGCAGTGCTGCAACAAACGTGAGTGCACACATGCCTCCTGCTGATTTCTTTTCCTTTGAATGTATACCCAGAGTNGTCTGCCTGGATCACAGGGTGGTTCTAGTTCTAGGATTCGAGAAACTCCATAATGACTGTACCAATGTCTATTCCTAANCACTATGCCGAAGAATTCCTCCCTTTCCACCATCTCACCAGCTTNGCCAGTTTGGGTTTTTGTTTGTTTGTTTGCTGATAGTGATTCTAAGTGAGATAGGGATTCTAAGTGAGATAGTGTCTCACTGCAGCTCTGACTGATATGCTTAAGTGTTAATGATAGTGAGTGTCTATTCACATATTTGTTGGCTGTTTGCATTTCTTCTTTGGGGGAGTGACTCTTCAGATCAATTCTTAAAATTAGAATTCTATTTCCTCTGTCAAAAGGTTTGCCTTGCTTGCAGAATCTGGATATTAGCCCTCTGTGAGATGCATAGTGGGCCAACATTTTCCTCCATTCTGTACGGTATTTATCCATTCTGTTTATTTTTTAATTGCTGTAATCCTCTTTGTCATGTACATCTGCTTCCTGTGCTTTGGGGGTCTCTTCCAGAAGAACATTGCTTATTCGGAGTTACTCACATCATTTTTCCTGGTACTCTCACAGTTTCAGGATTTATATCTAGGGCTTTGCTCCATCTTCTACTGATTTTTATTTTTTTGTACAGTGTGAGAGATGGATGGAGTCAGGTCTCAGTCTTCTGCTGTGATGATCCATTTACCTGAGCATCGATTGTTAAAGGCTGTCCTTTTTACACTATGCCTTTGGTGCCTTTGTAGGCAATCAGTTGGTCAATTTAAATACAAGGGTTTATTTCTAGGACATCTGTTGTACCACATTGACTTGTGTATCTGTTTTGATCACTGAGCCATGCTGTTTGGTGTAATGTTGCTCTGTGCTATGTTTTAAGATCAGATATATCTCCAGCTTCCTTGCTGTTACTCATGTTGGTTTCAAGGATCTTTTGCGCTCTTACATAAATTTTTTTCTAGTTCTGTAAAGAATGTCATTGGTGANTTGATGAGATTGTACTCCATCTATCAATTTGGGGAATTTCAAAATTCTACCAATTGGTGAGCATGAGAGATCTTGTCATCCTCATGTGTCTTCTTTAATTTCATTTATCAATGTTTTCTAATTTTCAATGTAGAGTTCTTTTATGTCCTTGATTGCTTACTTTTAGGTATTTTATTTTTACTTTTTATAGCTATTGCAAATAGAATTGTTTCCATGTTTTATTAATCAGCAAATCCATTACTAGTGTATAACAAAGTTACAGGGCTTTGTACTCATATTTTACTAAATTCATTTATCAATCACAGTAGGTTTGTATCTCCTTTAGTTCCTAAGCATAGCATTGCTGGGTATATAGTATTCTTATTTGCCATTTTGCTTGTGAACTTGGAATGTATGATCCAATTGCATCCTGGTCTGTAAAATTTGTTGTGGGCTGTCTGTACACTGTGTGAAGATATATTGCTGTGATTGGTTTAANAAAGAGCTGAACAGTCAGTAGCTAGGCAGGAGGTATAGGTGGGGCTTTCAGGCAGAGAGAGGAAGTAGGAGGAGATAATTTAGGTGCACAGGAGATGCCAGGAGACATGGCAAGCAAACAGAAGGTACAAGATGGAAGAGAGGTAATGCCACGTGATAGAATATAGATTAATATAAATGGGTTAATTTAAGTTATAAGAGCTAGTGGGACAAGCTTAAGCTGTAGGCTGAGCTTTCATAATTAATAAGTCTCAATGTCATATTTGGGAGCTGATTGACAGGACAAAAAAAAGACTCATTTCAAATATTTCTGCTGACAAATCTGCTGTTCATCTAATGGAAATATACTTCAATGTGACTTGACACTGTCCTCTTGTAGATTTCAGGGTTGTTTTCTTTTGTCTTCTATTTTAAAAAGGTTTACTATAATATGCCACCATGAACATCTTTTTGTTACTGTCTATGGGATCCTGTGATATCTACATTTTTCCTGAGATTAGGAAGTTTTCTACTCTTATTTCATGGGCTGGGTTTTCTATGCCATTTATTTTTTTGTTATCCACTTGCATTGATATTTGCTCATTCAGTAGTATCTTGATGATCTTGAATGCTCTCTTCTTTCCATTTTATAATTTTTACTTTCTGATTGTTTTGTTTTCGTCTGACTTTAAAAGGCCTGTTTTCAGGTTCTGGATATTATGAATAATGCTGCTATGAACATAGTTGAGCATGTGTCCCTGTGGTATAATTAAGCATTTCTTGGGTATATGCTCAAGAGTGGTATAGCTGGGTCTTGAGGAAGATTGATTCCCAGTTTTCTAAGAAACCGCCATACTGATTTCCAAAGTGGCTGTACAAGATTACACTCCCACCAACAGTGGANGAGTGTTCCCCNTGTTCCACATCCTCTCNAACATAAGCTGTCCTCAGTGTTTTTGATCTTAGCCATTCTGATAGGTGTAAGATGATATCTCAAAGTTGTTTTGATTTGCATTTCCCTGATGACTAAAAATGTTGAGCAATTCCTCAAATGTCTCTCGGCCATCTGAGATTCTTTCATTGAGAATTCTCTGTTTAGCTCTGTGGCCCATATTCTAATTGGATTGTTAGATTTTTTGATGCCTTGTTTTTTGAGTTCTTTATGTATTTTGGAGATCAGTCCTTTGTCTGATGTGGGGTTAGTGAAGATCTTTTCCCATTCTGTAGGCTGCTGTTTTGTCTTACTGACCATGTCCTTTGCCTTACAAAAGCTTCTCTGTTTCAAGAGGTCCCATTTATTAATTGATGCCCCTCAACTGAAGAATGGATCAAGAAAATGTGGTACATATACACAATGGAGTACTACTCAGCAGAGAAAAGCAATGACCATGTGAAATTTGCAGGCAAATGGATGGAACTAGAAAATATCATACTGAGTGAGGTAACCCGGACCCAGAAGGTCAAACATGGTATGTACTCACTCATAGGTGTATGCTAAATGTGAAGCAAGGGATAACCATACTGCAACCTACAGCCACAGGGAGGAACCTAGGAGAGACACATGGATCGCCCAGAGAGAGAGAAATGGATGAGATCTACATGNGCTGACTAGGAGTAAGGGAGAGGAAATGGGGGGCAAGGGATGGAGGACGAGAGTGTAAAGGAGCAGGAGGTTCAAGCTGGAACAGGGACAGAGAGACAGAGCAAGGAAGGAGATAACATGATAAATGAGGAAATCCTGGGAATAGGGAGAAATAGAGTGCTAGAGAAGTCCCGTAAAGTCCACAGGGATGAACCCACCTTAGACCACTGGAAATAATTGATAGGATGCCTGAACTGGCTTATTCCAGTGATCACATGGATGAATACCCTAACTGCCACCATGGAGCCCTCATCCAGTGACTGATAGAGACAGATGTGGACACCAGGCGGAGCTCCAGGAGCCCAATCAATGAGAGACAGGGGGCCCTCTATGAGCAAAGGACTACAAGATCATGATGGGAGTGTGTGCAAAGATGGCCAGCCAAACTAGTGGAGATGCATGAACTATGGACCCATGGCTGAGAAGCCCCCATGGGCCCTCATCCAGAGACAGATGGAAGCGGATGCGGAGATTCACGGCTAGGCGCCAGGCAGAGCTCCAGGAGTTCAACTGATGGGAGAGAGGAGAGGTTCTATGAACAAGGGACATTGAGATCATGAAGCCAGCCAAGATGGTGGAAATGCATGAACTGTGGACCAATAGCTGTGGAGCCCCCCATGGTGCTGAACTGGGCCCTCTGGAGGCTTAGACAGTTGTTTGGCTTCAAGTGTCTGAGGGCCCCCAGGTGGTGGGATCGGATCCGTCCCTGGTGCAGGGGCTGACTTTTTGGAGCCCAGTGCCTGTGGTGGGACACCTGGCGCAGTCTTGGCGCAGGGAGGAGGTTCTTGTCCTGCCTTGGCTGAGAGTGCCAGACTCAGGGGACTCTCCATGGGAAACCTTGTTTTGGAGGAGGTGGGAGTGAGGATGGGTTGAGGGGGGGAGCTGGCAGGGCGGGAGGAGGGAGGAGAGGGGGATTTGAGGTTGGTATGTAAAAGGAGTGGAAGATCTTTTTAATAATAAAAAAAAGAATAAAAGAAAAAAAAGCCTGTTTTAAGGTTGAAATATTCTTTCTTCTAGTTGATCTATTTGATTATTGAGGCTTTCATCTGTAATTTCATTGACTTATGGAACTCTGCATTTCCAAGATTTTTGGTTGGTTGGTTTTCAATTTTTCTAGCTCTTTGCTGAATTTTTCATTCATATCCTGAATTGGCTTTCTAATTTCATTTAACTCTTTGTGCTATATTGGATCTTACTGAGACAGAGTCTCCCTGTGTAGCCCAGGTGGGCTCCAAACTCGAAGCCCTCTGCCTCAGCTTCTCAGTTGATGGGATTACAAATGTGAGCACTACCACCCAGTTTGTAGTCATACATTTAAATTCATCTTTAGGCATTTTATCTAATTAGTTTTTTTTTATTTCTGTTGCTGAAGAGTTATGCTCTTTTATAGGGGACCTATCATCTTGTCTTCTTTTGTTGTTTTTTTAGTTCTTATTCTCCTATGTTGAAGTTTGGGCATTTGGTGGATCAGATAGTCCAATCATGTTGACAGAGTGGTCTTCTCAGTAAGTGGCTTTCTTCTGAAGATATATATTGGGNTATCTCTACAANTTTGACTTTTATTCCCTTTGGGCACAATGTCATTTCCCTGCAGCTCTTTTGGCCATGGTTATGGTCTTAAGACAGAGCACATATCAGGGTAACNTTGGAGAGACTCAGTGTTTCTTCGGACCTTGTTAGAGAGTAGACATTAGCTGTTTAGGAAGATGACAAACACAGGAGTGGGGAGACAGAAGGAACTGCTCAGATGGGATGGGAGCCAGAACCCTTGTCTTCCTTTCTGTGGTAGTGAATACTGAGAAACAGGAGTTCCAACCCACTCCTAAAAAAGTCACTCTTGTCTCTCTCTACTNTGGGAACCTGGGGGCAAGGTAATGACTGTAGCTAGAGACCCTCACCATGCCTTCAGCTGTTACGTATTCTCAGGGTGGGTTGAAGCCATAGTGTTGTTCAAGGCTTTTTTTGTGATGCTCTTTGGGTAAGACAGCAGGCAGAGCTGTGCCTTTCTCTTTAATGTATTAGCAACAGTTATCTATGAATGATGCAAGATAGACAGGGAAGCATAAGGAACTTATGACTGTGTCTGCCTTCAGGCTTGCATTGTTGCTGGTCCACTCATGAGTGGTGATGAATTTAGTCTCAGAGAACAAGTGTTCTGATCTTCTTGTGCTCCAAAGTCTTACTCCTNTTTTTGTCCATGGAG
This sequence comes from Neotoma lepida, assembly GCA_001675575.1. Taxonomy (NCBI): domain Eukaryota; kingdom Metazoa; phylum Chordata; class Mammalia; order Rodentia; family Cricetidae; genus Neotoma; species Neotoma lepida. The sequence continues at coordinate 29,465 of LZPO01108247.1, read as the reverse complement.
CAACACCTGTTCTCTGTGATGCAAGTGTTCTCTAGCAGTTTCCTCCAAACTGAAACATTCCACCCTGGAGGGAGATTTTTCTAAGACTCAGGGAGTAAATGACTCACATATCTCAGGAAGTTCCTGAAACTTACAAGATTCACAAGGCTTTTCCCCAAGACCGTATAAGCAGTGAGAGCTTTTGCAGGGAGGAGACTCTAGTGCAGTGGTTCTCAATCTGTGGATCATGACCCCTTTGGTAAACCTCTATCTACAAAAACATTCACATTACGATTCATAACAGTAGCAAAATTACAGTTATAAAGTAGCAATGATAATAATTTTATGATTGGGGTCACCACAACATGAAGGACTACATTAAAGGGTCATGGCATTAGGAAAGTTGAGAACCACTGCTCTAATGTATTATGCTGCTCATCTATGATGGGTCAGCTTTTTGGTGATAATGCTGCCTTCAAGTCATCTGCACACTTGTAAGTGACCTCTGAACCATATGCTTGCAGGCAACCCAAATAAACTCCTTACTCGTTCACCAAGGTGGACTTTGGTGGAATTTCTTCTTTCACCTGCCATCAGTGCCCTATTAGGGTGAGAATACATAGTTCATAGCTCATAGTTCCTTAGGAAATTTACAAAATAGCATGGAGACCTGCAGGCTTAGGTTACAGTTGTTCAAATTGGCCATTTGGTTTCAAAGGCATCTACACCATAAATCAGTACAGTGGAATTTCCATAGGTTCACAGAGATGAGAACATGCATGGGTTTCTGAACTATAGAGAAGCCCAAATCCAGAGAGTAGCCGAGTTCTGAAGACAGTTTCTCATTACAGTAACCTGTTAACTGGGAAACAGAAATTCTTTTCCAAAGCAAGGTGATGTCACACCAATTATCTAAGAATTTGTCAANCTCTGGAGATTGGGGTTTCCTTCTAGGAGTTGGGATTGCCAGAAATTCCACATATTCAGTTTGCTAGGCATCTCTCTTTCATGTTATCTCTCCAAATCTTACAAGATTCCAGTCACTNTCCCACTGACTTCCAGNATCCTCCCATTCANCCATTNTTGATCCTCTCCTANTACTTTCAGTTCTTTCTCTTCTGATCACTTTCTCCAGATGGCTAAATGTGCAAAATTAGACCCCAGATGATATCCACAAGTTTCAATATTGTACCCTGCACTGGCTGGTGCTCCCGAGCTCATAGGTACTGGGCACAGAATGTCAAGACTACTTCCTGGTTCTATCACTATGTGATTGAAATTACATTTGCTAGCTTTTCAATAGGAAAACTACTTTTAAAATCTATTTACTTTATAGTGTGTAGCATTGGTGAATACTTTTTGTTTGTTTGTTGTTGTTGTTGTTGTTTTTCAAGACAGGGTTCCTCTGTGTAGTTTTGGTGCCTGTCCTGGATCTCGCTCTGTAGACCAGGCTGGCCTTGAACTCACAGATATCCTCCTGGCTCTGCCTCCCAAGCACTGGGATTCAAAGTGTGCTCCACTACTGCCTGACTGTGAATACTCTTATTAACAAAACATGGTTATGTTCTATCTTTGGTTTTCATATCTCACATATAAGAGTTTCTTTCTTTCCTGGAACAATAAGAAATATGAAAGTGGATTTAGAGNGTATTCTTAAGCAGGNTAACAAAATTTCCTTNCTATTTCTTTTGTGCTGATTGCTTTATTACGAATGAATATTGAGTCAAATTTTAGTTAATGATTGATTTGCACAATTAGTGAGAAAAATTATCTTCATCTTTTAATATAATTTTATAAAATATTTTGATTACTTTTATAATATTAAGCAATTCACATATTTTGGGCAAAACACATAAGTGATCACATTAAAACTATAATTTCATTTATTGATCTATTTAGCATGTTACTTTCTCATTGGGCTGTTTACATGTCTATTCATAAGTTCAGCCTGCTGTTAATCTTTCCATGTTCTCACTGTCCTCATCTCAAGGTCATTTATCACATTCCCTGAGTATCTTACATATGTTACTCCATTGTCTCCTGGTATCACTCATTGATTGTAGCCTGATAATTATTTAATTTCTCTTCTCTATGCTACCTTCATCTTCTTACTTAAAGTCAACATACTTGCNGCCACTGCCTCTTTAAAATGAATAATTATGGCAAAAATAGATACTGTTCAAAAACACAGAAAAAAAATACTTGCTAAAACCATCCATTTTTGACATTAAAAACTCCTTAATAAATGACACCTNTAACAGAGCTTTCTCTTTCTCATCATTTAACAACTGTAAAAATCCAGAAAATCCATAGACAGCATCACAGTTGATACTGAAAATATTAATTTGGTCTCCTAAGATAAGGAACAAGAAAGAATGATTGATCTTACAATGTCTATTTAACATTGTGCCAGGTGTCCCGGGTACCNAGGGAAAAGTAAGACTAGAAAGACAGAAATAAAACTAATTCTACTCTAGTTGATATGATCTTATATATAGAANCTTCTAAAACATCTACTGAAAANGCATTAGAGTAAATAAGCCAGCTCAAAAAGTTGCAGANTATAAATCAATTCACAAAAGCATTATGATACAATATATGAATATTNCAAATAATGAATATAATTGAAACGATTCAATTACAATATAGAACAAAATATATTAAGTATTAAGTTTATCCAAAGAAGCACAAAAGTTGTACACTGATCACGACAAAACACTGACATTAAAGANCTCAATAAATAGAAAATATTCTATGTTTATAGATCAAAAACAATAATATTATTAAGACGCTGATCCTGCCAAAATTATCTAGAGATTCAATGAAATCCCTAGTAAAATCTCAGCTGCCCCCTTAAAATAGATATTGACAAATTAGCTCTAAAACTCAAATGGAGATTGGAGGAATCCAGAGTAGTTGAAACAATCCTGAAAAAGAAAAGAAAAGGTAGCTTATCCTTTCCATTTTCACAGCTTGCTCCATAGCTACACCAGTGAAGGCTGTGTGTCCTGGATTAGTAGAGATATAGGAGAACAAAACTGATCTGAGAACTCAGAAATAATCCCTTGCATTTATAGTAAGTTAATTTTTTTCAGCAAGAGTGCCAAGAGTTCAGTGGAGAAAAGAATATTCTTTTTAGTGGTTCTGGGACAACTGGGTAGGCACATGCAGAACTGAAATATGACCACTACATGGCATCACACACAAACATTAACTCTAATGGGTTCACAGGAATAAACATCAATAATTAGAATAGGAAAGTCTCTAAAGAAAATAGCAGCTGAAGAGAGACCCACAGCCAAATATTAGGAAGAGCTTGGGAAACCCCATGGAAGAGGGGAAGGAAGGATTGCAGGAGCCAGATGATTCCACAAAACACAGCCTATATAATCACCCCATGGGGGCTCACAGAGGGACAATCAAGGAGCCTGTATGGGTCTGAATTAGGTCCTCTGCATATATGTTATGTTTACGTATCTTGATGTTCTTGTGGGACTCCTAACAGTGGGAGAGGGGGTTGTCTCTGATTCTTTTTCCTGCTCTTGGGACCCTTTTCCTCCTGCTGAGTTGCCTTGTCTAGCCTTGATATGAGGGTTTGTGCTTTGTCTTATTGTATTTGTTATGCTGTGTTTGGTTGATATCCTGGGATGCCTGCTTTTTTCTGAAGGAAAACAGAGGAAGAGTAGCTCTGGGGAAGAAAGGAGGTGTGGGAGAGGGACTGGGAGGAATGGAGAGAGGGGAAACTGCANTTAGGATGTAATACATAAGAAAAGAATGAATATTTAAAAACAGAGAAAGCCTTCAGGACATTTGATTGGACAGNGGTTTCCTGACGAAAACACTTTCAATTATCCACCATAGAGGGATGATTGCTCTGGAAAATGAAGTGTATCTCAATAAAAGTTATATAAATCTGGGTGATGCTTATTCTTGCCATTTTTCTCAGGTGTGTAGNCTGTCCAATCAGTATGTGGTTTCAGCTGAAANTTTATTGAACTGGAGGGTTTGGAAATTGTTTTGAAAGAAAGTCTCAGGCTATATCACAAATAGAAGATTGACTCAGACAAGGATAGGGTANTACANAGTATAATACCCTAGATTAGATTATAAATTAGGTTGAAAGGAACAAAAACACTGAAATTCNCNTAAAACAGGCTGGAGACCCATTAACAACTCTAAGATGTGCTTGTCNTTTANGGACAGTGGTAGTTTGATGTTCTGCTTCTCTCTTACTTCCTCAGGGATGTAGTCATGTCTGCTTTTCATGTAAGTGCCAGGGAACTGAACTCAGTCCCTTAGGAGGCACAGGCCATCTCCCTAACCATTCCTCCCCCCTCAGGAATGCATATTATAGATCATGGCTTGCAGTGCTGGTTTTGGTTTACACTGTACTGGGTGCCATTAGCAAGAAAGCGTGCCATTCCTGAGTTCCCCAGGGATCTTAGCATTTTTTTTTTTCTGATTCAGTCAGGTGGAACTGCCAGGTCTTCCATGAAATCAAATTGGGACTGGTGATTAGTCCCAGCTAAGCAGTGCAGTGACAGGTCACAGCAAGGTCACATGTCCACAGATGGATTGAAGGATAGGTATGGTTCCCAAGAAAGACCCAAAGTGTGACTTACCAGTAGACACAGCAAAGAAGAAGGAAGGTGAGTAGGCCTAGGTAACCACTGTTGTTTAAGGACCACTGGCTTCTACCATCACTGTGTCATNCCAGGAGCCCTTCTGAACTGGGAAGGAATACTATGGATTCNTTTTAGCAGATGAGGATCCCCTGTAAGTAATTTTCTTGCAAGCTAACAAGACTTTTNTGGAGCCATACTTGTNGGTTTNTAGAACCCTGTTGGGTACACTATCTCGAGCAGTCATCCACTTGCTGTCACCTACTTTACAAACTGAGTGCTAGAAACTCTTGCTACCCATCCACCCACCTCTGCTCTGTTGTCTCCTTCCCTTTGTCCAGAGACCAGGGCTGGAATTTATTAATTCTTTATTAATTCTAGCTCTCANCAATCTCTGTAAAGGGCTTTCTGCCTCTCTCTGTCTAGAGACCTAGACAAGGTCAGGCCCTAAACTCTCCACAGGCCTATGACAGCGTCTACTACCTCCTGTTGACATTTTTTTTCATTAGTCACCAAGTTCCCTCTTCAAATGGATTATGACTTGGTTTTCATTGTATCTGCAGGGTCTCTCACAATCTGTGTCACACAGTAGGCCTTCAGATACTCAGCAAGTATGTACTGAATAAGTAAGACTTGGTTTTCAGTTTTCATTGTATCTGCAGGGTCTCTCACAATCTATATTACACAGTAGACCTTCAGATACTCAGCAAGTGTATACTGAATAAATAAGACTTTTAAAAGATAGTATGATGGCTCAGGAAAAAAATAAATGATAAAATCTAGGTACAAAAATATAAGAGAGTCAGAAAATAACTGTAGTGATCAAAGAAAGGACCTGTGGATCAGCGAACCAAGTACCAGATAAAGGAGAAAGAAAGAACAATTAGGTGTCAGTGTTATTTAAGCTGTAGAATAAGCGAGAAATCTGAATGGTTTTTAACAGCAAAGTGGGTTATTCATTTAGAATTTGTCAGGTGGAAAGCTNTCACCAGAAGCTATTACATTTTCTCAGTAAAAGGTTCAATTATCTTGTAAATAATGATGGTCTTTGTTTGAATAGCATTTTCACATTTGAAAAACCGACTGTACAATCTAATTCTGCCATTCAGCAGAACTATACCNAGGACCTACAAAAGACAGCTAATATGTGGAGTATGGTGGCAAATCAAATCAGGTCCTAACCTTCACGGTTCTTATAGTCTAGTGATGAGGAAAGAGCCAAAGGGTTTTATGGTACATTTTCAAAAATCATTCTGAGAAGGGTATTTACTTATTGTGTGGTAATCTAAAGNTGATGACAAACTCCCCTGTGAGGAGAGAAGGGGAGGACTTTCAAAGTGAGGTGTGTCTTATGATGTCAGCGGAGCTTGNTAAGTTGACAAAAACAAAACCAACAAAAAATGGCAATCTAGATGGAGGCNTGCATCTGTAAAGACATGACATGCTGACAAGGTTTCTGTGACGCAGTGGAAGATGATTGTAGCCATAAGTTATTTGGCATTCCTCTCGTCTAACAGCATAGTCTGTATCTCCTCCCCTTGGATCTAAGAATTCTGTGATCATCAGGAGGCAGCAAGGTGATGTTGTAGACTAGGAGGCATAATGCTAGGTCAGATGAATGGTGCAGATTTGTCCTTTTTCTTCTGGAACNCCAGAGCTGAAGTCCCTAGCCACTCTGGAAGCCACGTTACTCTGAGAGTCCCACTCCGAGGAAAGCAGTGGTAGACATCCATTTGCTATCTCAGCTCAGCTTCCATTGTCAGTCTCATAAGGGAGCCATCTTGACCTCATTAAACTTTCAGGTGTCTACAGTCTGGCTCTACTGACACCTCCCTGTAAACCCTGGAGACCCAACTAAGACATGCCCAGATGAACCCTTCTGAGTTCCGGTCACCATTAAATCTTGAACAAAAATTAAATGGTTGTTTTGATGTACTAAATTTTGGAACCTGAAGTAGGAGGGAAGTTCCTCTGACCAGTAAGTAAAATATGTCTTGTTTTAGACTCTAGCACTATTTTCCTCTTATTTTGATGATTAAAGTATGCTAATCTATATGCAGACCTTATTCTTACATGGTTGAGTTCAGATAGGGCTGGCTGCACCCATCCTCAGGCTCCTGGATGTGCCTGCTTAGCTACCATGTTCTTTCAGATTGGTAAAAGCTGAGCATATGACTCACAGCAGAGTAGTGGATGAAGTTGCTCCCTGGGGTGGCTAGTGGGAAGGGTGAAATACAGATAGGTGCTAGATGAGACTAAAACAGCTAAGGGAAGATCTGTGATTGAATAAGAATTGCATAATCAATAATAAAGTCACTTCTCCAGGGTCTAGCCAGGTGAGTCTGTCTAATCCTCGCCTCCATGTATCCTCACCAACCTCACTGGCTCAATGAGGCCAAAAGCCCAAGATGGCTCCCTTGCAAAAATCATAGTAGCAGCTACCAATAGGGGCTGACCTGGGATCCCAACTGAGTGCCCACGAGTGGTTTCCTCAGCATGAGAATAGTGTAGGCTCCACATCCAGTGCTCCAGCTGAGTCCGGATCCCCTGCCTGCACCACTACCAACCTCTAGACTTCTGCTAGGACCCATCCTGCCTGTCTCAACCTAAGGGCCCCTCCCNTGCTACTTCCAACCTCTCCATCCAGCTAGATACTGCACCTAAACATGCAACTACAGTCAATTAATATTTTAGAAAGAAAATTAAGCATCTTCATCAAATGTGTTGGGAAAACTGGATGTCTGAATGCAGAAGAATGAAATTAGACCCACATCTGTCACCCTGCACAAAAGCGAAATCTAAATGGATCAAAGACTTACATGTTAAACTGTAAATGGTGGCTTTTCTGTCCTGCCCGGTGCCGCAGCCACTTTTAAAATAATCACTCGGAGGCTTAATATTAATTACAAACCATTTGGCCTACTGCTCAGGCTTATTACTAACTAGCTCTTACAACTTAAATTAATCCATTTCTATTAATATATATTTTGCCACGTGGCTTCACGGCATTACTTGTTCTCAAGTACATCTTGTTGCTCTGGCGGCTTGCTGGCATCTGCTCCCAACTCTGCCCTTCTACTTCCTGTGTCTTTACTTGGATTTCTCACCTGCTTCAATCCTGTTTTGCTATAGGCCAAAGCAGCTTCTTTATTAACCAATGGTAATAAAACCTATTCTCAGCATATAGAGGGGTTATCCCACAGCATTAAACCTGAAACACTGAAACCGACAGAAGAAAATGAAGGTGGTGTCTTATATAACATAGGTGTGGGAAAGGACTGCCTGAATAGGACTCCATTTGCCCAAGAATTTCGTCCAACAATTGACAAGTAGGACCTCATAAAACTAAAACCTCTGAACAGCTAAAGAAATAATAAATTGAGTGAAGAGGAAGCCCACAGAATGGGAAAGAATCTTTCCCAGATATATATCTGGCAGATGATTAATATCTAGAATATATATAGAACCCAAAAACAAAGAGTAAAAAAAATCAACTTGTTCAAAAAATGGGTTTGGGATCTGAACAGCAAGTTCTCAGAAGAAGAAATAAAAATGGTTAAGAATTATCACAAAAAAGTTTGTTGTCCCTAGCAATTAGGAAATTGCAAATCAAAACAACTTTGAGATTTTATCTTAGCCAAGTCAAAATAATAAAGATCAGGAAAACAGCTGACAACAAATATTGGACGGAATGTGGAGAAAAGGAAACCCTCATTTGCTGTTGGTGGGATTGCAACCTGTTGCAGCTACTCTGGAAATTAGCTAAAAACAAGTCTGCCGTTCGGCCAGCTACACCTCTCTCAGCATCTGCCCAGTATGGTGGTTTCCTAAGCCACTAGCTGTTCCTACTGGAGAAAGCTGGTTTGACAGGTGCTTCTGTTACTTGAATCTGAAGGAAACTCCAGTAGGTAAAGTCAGCCATGATGGTCTCCTCTCCAGGTCTGCTAATTTGGTACTTTACAAATGACTGAGAATCAGATACTGATTTTCATCAGGAGTGAGATGATAAGAGGCCCGTGTCAACAAGACAACCCTGGAGCCAGGAGAAGATGACTGATTTTGGTGGCAGATGTGGGACAAAGTCTGACAAAAAGTATGAAGCCTCAGTCTGATAAGGAAATCCTGACGTCTCCCCTGATGTGGCTGAAGAAATAGAGAGGGAATGTGAGAGACACATAAGATATGAACGAACAGAATTGAGACAGGTTGAATATTGGGATAAAGAGACAATCAAGTATGGCCTCTGGATGTTGGGCATATGTATTACTGAATTGTGTAGCATTAAAGAAAGAATATCAGTTCTGCTTTATATCTGAGGACACTGAGATTCAGAGAAGCTAAATGATCCACCCGTGTCTATAAACCTAGCAGAAGCTGAGCTAACCTGGTCTCCAGGCTCCCAGTCTTGTGCTTTTCGCCTAGACTGTGCGCCATGTATAGGATGATCCCAGGAAATCAGCTGAGCACATGGGTTGAGAACAGAGATACCGTTACTGATTTAGCCTTAGTCTGTTGTCAGGGATGTTGCTGTGCTACAAAACCTCTGCAGCTGGGCACTTGCATTCCTTGCTGGATTTATTGGGTTTGTGAGCAGGGCAGCCCACTCTGGTTCCAGCTGTTTTGCAGTCCAGCTGCAGACACTTGCCACAGACTTGGAAGCCTGATGGGGAGGAAATCTCCTTCCCTAGAGCGACTGTTGATTTGTACTGAAGAATAGAGGGGTACAGCTTTTCAATCCATCCATCAAGGTTGGGCTTTCCACACAGCGAAAGGGAGAGATGCAAGAGGAAGGGAGGAGAGGCCCTACGAGGAAGAGAGGTTTACAGGAAAAGCTGGTTTGAAGGCAGGCCANGCTTTGAACCTGGAAAAGGGAAGCAGAGGGAAGCGACAGGAAGCCGAGGTACCTATGCCCTTCATCCTGTGTTCAGTTTGGATGACTTAGTCNATCTTGTTCTTCACAATTTTTAGAACACATTACCATATTTTGGGTACATTGAAAAGGTACATTTTTTTCTAACGACTTACATCATGAAGACTTTAGCATCTTTAAACTGCAGTCGCTTCGTCTGTGAAATGAGGCCAGTAAGACTTTACATCGCAAGGCTGCTAAGCTTTCAGTGAGATAGTAGCTTGAATAGGCTTGTCCTGGTGACAGGTAGAATCCACACACTTGACCCTCAGTGACAGCGAAACCTCCTACCCACCTCAGTATGCTTTGAACCTAAACCACTATTGGAAATGGGAAACTTGCCAAAATTATCTATCAGTGTGTGTTCAGTAAATGTTACACAAGCAGGCCTGCCAGCAGCCTATTCTTCTGGAGAAGAAAAAGTGAGGCCCTGGGTAGTTGANTGGTTTGTGACAGATTGTGACAGATTGTCCCCCCGGGGGTATGGATGAGGTAGATGTACAGGGTACCACAGTAGCAGCCTCTCTATCTCCTTTGATCACGGTGCTGTTTGTCAGATGAGAAAGTTGACACCTGGGCTTGGCTCGCCAAGAAAGAAGCATGAACAAGGTTGAAGAGAGAGGCCCTGCATGTGGCTTGAAGANATTACCCCTCTGAGACAGTGCCTGTGGGCATGGGGAAAGCTCTTAAACCTGGGATGTGGTGAGTCTCTGCTCAGCTTGCTTTTCTGTTTATTACTTGTGTGACTCCAGGAGCATCGCTTCAAATTTCTAGGCCTGCTTCTTCAACCGTAAAATGAAATGTGTTATCTGTTAGTATACGATAAATACGCTTTATAAAGCACCCATACGGTCCAATTGCTTAGGAAATGCCCAGTAAACCTGAGTGTTTGCACTGGTGGTGATTTGCTCTAACACAAGCTGTAGGTAAACTTTTTTACCCAAGGAACCAGGCTATACAGGAATTACTCAACCAGCACATGGGAGGGTACTACCATAGACCATTTGAAATGAGGAATAGTTTGACAAGTCTGAAAATTTTTTCAGCTATCCTGAATGGGAAGGTAAGTGCAGGTCTGCAGGTCGCAGAATATTGTAGCATCCCTTGCTACTGTTTCCATCATGAACCGGAGCTCAGGCTTAACGCAAGAGTCAGAAATAAAGCAACAGATGGCCGACTTGAAGATGAGCTACAGCTCAAAAGTCTAGGGTGTAGATTTACCTCTGAAATCAATCCGCAACTAGCAAGCAAACATACATTCTCATGCTGGAAGCAGTAGCATCCTAATTTGACTTGTCTGGAAGGTCTTGGGCTGAGAAGCACACACTGCAGGCAAGGGGGAGGGTGCTGATGGGAGGTCCATCATCTAAAGGCCCACTTGTTATTTAGATAAGAGACCTGTTGCATCTTATTCTCAAATTGCCTGTATAAATGCGTTGAATGTAGAGGCTGAAGGTCGATGTCAAGAATCATCCTCCATTGTTCTTCTACCTCATCATTGAGGCAAGGTCTTCCAATCAAACACAGAGCTCATTGATATGGTTATTCTCATTATCCAGCTTGCTCTATGAAGCCCCTGTCTGGACATGCTGGGGGCATTCCACACCTGCCTGGTTCTGGGGATCTGAGCTCATCATCAGATCTACATAGCAAGATTTTTAAGAGAAATCTCTACAGCCCAAATCCTCACTCAGTTAATAATTCTATCCCTTCTTCAATGTCCTCACAAAGATANCCCTTCATCATAGCTCATCATACTCTGTATGATATGAATTACTTCTATGTGACTTGACTCGACATATACATTTTGATAATAAATCATGCTATTGTCAATACTTCTAAAAGAGAAATTCAGAATACCATTCCTCATATATAGAATATATCAAATAAGCATTCAACAACTACCTTGTATATACCAGCAACAGACCAGTACAGTACTCACCTGGGGTAAGAGGAAAGAAACTGGATTGATTGCTTAATCTAAGCCAGGGGTAGTGATTGGCATGACAATGGCTCCCATCAGCTAATATGTTTGAATACTTGGTCTCCCGTTGTTGGAACTGTTTGTGAAGAGTAGGAGGTGTGGCCTTTTGGAGGAGGTGTGCTGTTGAGGGCAGGGTTTGAGGTTCCAAGTCTCCTACCATTTTGAGTTCACTCACTGTGCTTCATATTTGTGGATAAGAACATGAGCTCTAGGCTGCTTCTCCCCGGTCACACCTGTGTCCCTGTTCCCCACCATGGTGGTAATGGACTTCTATACATCTGTAACTATCAGCTTCAAATAAAACCTTCCTTCTACAAAAAAAAGTCATTTAGGGGCTGGTGCCTCACTTTTTCACCTGCATGAAGACATCAAGAGTAATGTGTGTCACCTGTTGTAAGGATTAAATGAGATTAATTTGCGAAGTGTTTCCACTGGCATTGGTGTTGAATGTGTGCTTGGTAACTCTCAAGTCACTTTATAAAGTTAGCTTCTCAGACACAGAATTTGAGTGTCAGTGTAAATGTTGACAGTATTGTTTCCCGCTTCCCTGCCGGAAATATCCAGTGAGGAGACATGAGTTATGGAGGCATTTTATCTTTAAGGCGAGGAGGAGAGGAAAAGCTGCCGACAGGGTAAACTCTCCTTGGAATAAGACTCCACTTTTTCATGCAGCAATGTACCTCTACTGCTGGTTCTCAGAATACTTAATACATATCATCTGGGGCATAAGATGGCTTGGTGGCTAAAGGTGCTTCCTGCCAAACCCGATGACCTGAGTTCGATTCCCAGAACCAACACATTGGGATGGATGAGAGAAATTACTCCCCTAAGTTGTCCTCTGACCTCCACAGTTCGTGCATATGAAAACACACACACACACACACACACACACACACACACACACAC
>LZPO01108247.1:0-10499 GCA_001675575.1 Neotoma lepida | reverse complement strand
TGTGTGATGTGTATGTGTGTGCATGCAGAGGCCATACAAAGACTGCCACATTTCTCCTTAGGACAGGGTCTCTCACTGAATGTGGAGACAACTGTTCTGTCTAGACCGCCCAGCAAGCCTCAGCACTCCCCCTTTCTCCGCTCCCCAAGCACTAGGATTACAAACAGGAAAGTGACCTTGTCAAGATTTTTACATGGGTGCCTCTCTCCAGACTCTGATTTTTTTTCTTGAAACCCTCTTACTATGGAAGTCAAACTGGCTGCCAACTCATGATCCACTTCCCTTACCTTCCCGGATGCTGTATATCATCACAGGTGTGCACCACCTTGTTCACCATGGATAGTGTATTAGCTACTTTTTTGTTGTGATAAAATACCATGTCCAAAAGCAACTCAGGGAAGAGGTTTATGTTGGCTTATGGTTTCATAGGGAAAGTCCATAATGGTGGGGAAGGCATGTGGCCGACAGCTAGATCTAAAAGCCAAAAGATCTCATCTCCATCCATATGCAGGAAGTAGAGACAGCAAGCTGGAAATGGGTGACTATACACTCTCAAAGCCATCCCTCAGTGATGTAGTTCCTCCAGCAAGGCTGAACTTCCTAAAGGTTCCATAACCTGCCCAAAGAGTACCACCAACCAAGTGACAAAATTTTAAAATACCCCAACCTATGGGGGACATTCTCGGTCAAACCACCACAGACGGGAACTCTGATTATGCTTGTTGCTTAGCCTGTGGTGGCCTAGTACTTCTTGTCCCCTCAGCCTCTTGGACTTAAGGGGGCCCCAGCCAGATGTTTTTGTCAATCGAACCTCAATGTTAGCTCCCAGAATGTGTCCATGTCTACCTGTGAGCAAGGTCTCGGTTCACAGAGGCCAGGANATAACCCTTGTTCCCATCCGTTGGTTACATTGGAGTCTTTTCACTTGGCATACTCCTGTAAATACATTACTACTATTTATTTGTCCTAATTAAAAAAAATAAAAACCACTTTTGAAGAATTAGCACTATTATGGATCAAGGGTGTGCCTGGAGTGTGTGAATAAGATAAAAGTACATTATAGAAATGGATGAACTGTCATTATAAAACCCATTATTTTATACAATTAACCTACAGTACTTTATAATTATTTTTGATAAAGGTACTTATATTAAACTTACTTTAGTAAACTGATTAATATGGAATGGGTGGGTGTTAATTTCATAACTTGGCTATAATGCAACAGCAAATGAACTTTTATACATATATATGTATACATATATATGTATACACACACACACACATATATATATAAAACATCCTCACAAGAAAAAGGAGAAATAGTAGCACATTAATTATTCATTTTTTGTAGAACTCATTCTGCTTTGAGAAATATTTAAATATGAAAGAGTGCACCTTAAAATGGAAGTTGTATGTTAATTAGCACCTACTACATAGGTGCCAGGGAGGATAGTTCTTTATGGAGTAATCCTTTACAATATAAGATGAGTTGACTGTGAATGTTTTAACTGAAAATAGTAGTTTGAACCATATAAAATTGTACTTTTGCAAATTAAAAATGATTAAACAGTAACGACTTCATAAGGTCCCACCTCATAAGAGTACATGTGACCTCAGTTTTCTAAGCATAGTTTACTTTTGATGACAACAAAGAAGAGAGAGATAAATGACCGCCAGTATTAATTAGAAAGTTATGGGTCCACACTGGCATCCTTGCACTGATGTTGGCTTACTTTCCTGATAATTTCCTCATAAAGGAAAGTGGAAGCTACCACCATGTAGGAAGGAAAGGGGGAGAGAAGAGTCACAATAGTTTGGAGGGCAGAATTCACTCAGAGTCCTCCATCAGATTTTGACTTTCGTTTCACTATCCAGAAATAGAGCTTCATCTTCCATGACTAACCCTGGATGCCAGAGAAGCTGGGAAAATATGCCACTTTTCTGCCACACATAGATGAGGTTTGAAATGTGGGGTTGGGGAGGCAGCTCAGGATGGAAAGTGCTGGTAACATAAGCATGAAGACTTGAGTTCAGGTTCCCAGCTCCCACTTGAAAGCTGGGAGCAGTGGCATGTATCTATAACCCCAGCCAAGGGACTCAGAGACAGGAGACTCCCTGGGACTCATTGCTCCACCAGCCTAACTGAATTGATGAAATTCAGGCTCAGTGAGAGATCCTGTCTCACAAATAAGGTGGAGAGTGAGCCAGAAAGACATTCAAGTTGGCCTCTGGCCTCCACGTGTGTATGCACAGACATGCATGCATGCATAACTGCATGAACGCGTACACAGACCATACCCACACACATGTACACACATACGCAAAATTTAAAAAGAAATTCCAGATGAAAATTCTATTAGGCAAGTTTGACTATTGTTATAAATATTACTTGTATGGTTTCTAATTTCTGGATGAGGGGAGGGAGGCCTGAGCATATGTTATTTGTCTGCTGTTCACTCACACACAGTCATGGTGGGCTGGCATTGAACCAGGGGTGTGCGGCCTCTTGAGGCTGAGCTGTTAATGTCTGTGGTGCATTAGATCATTCCACCCACGATTACTAGTCAGGCAAGTTTTTAAAATTATAATGCTCTAATGTGAGTTGATTCTCTAGTCATTTCCATCTTAATGGTACACTGTGCAGAAAGTGAATGAGCCTGAAAGAACTGAAATTTGTCAGAGGCTATTGAGAGAAACGGATATTAAGGGAAACCAACTCATAATCATATTTTCAGAGAGGGGAGATGAGAGGATAGGAAGAATTTTAAAAAGAAAACAGAGGGAGGATGGAAGAGGGAGAATGTGACAGTTAGAAGGACACTTTCTAGCTGAGCAGAGCCACTTCTTCTCCAGAGTAACTCCAGGGTTTTCATTACAAAGAAAACCAGGGCCAGCAGCATCCTTCTGCTGAATTCAGGCTCTTGTTTTGTACAGGAACTGGCACCACTAGGTAACAGCTAAATGATGAGGGTCACATCAGTTCCAACCTCAGACACAGACACAGCCATGACTGTAACAGTGCTGGGAGCAGCACTCACTGCGACCCTGATGGTCATTCTCCTAGGCACCCTTTCAGTATCCACACATTACCTGAAAGATGGAAGACAATGAATGGTCAAAAGATACAGCAGGGCCAAAAGATACAGCCCTGTTACTGTGACCCAGAGGAGATAACCCAATCTGGGCTCTAACATCTTCCTCTACAAAATAATGCAATTAGGATAGATAATGCTGAAGATGATTCAAGTTCTCATACTCAATGTCAGATGGGGTTGGGTGTTTCCAGGCAACAGAAACCAATAGACACCTCAAGGAACAGAGGAGAAAGTGGAAGAACTAGGCAGGCTTTGGAAGGGTCAAAATTGGTAAATACTCTGGGAACCTGGAAGCTATGACCATATCTTTAGTATTCAGCAGGATGGCTTGNGAGATTTGGGCTATTGAATAGATAATAAATATCAGGTTAGCCTAGGGTAAGACTTCCAGACTGCCCCTCTCAATAGTTTATGATTATAGTGGAGTCATTCTCTGAAATAAAACTGTCAAGTAACCAATAGAAGGAAAATGAGCAGGTAGAGAGGAAGTAAAAGCAATAGACAATTGTCTGCCTGGTCTGACTGTGGCTTGAGCTGGCTGGTCATATTTGAATTAATAATAAAAACAGAAGCCTTCCATTTGTTAAGGCCTTATGTGTCAGAAACCATACAGAATGAACTAAACTCATTTTCTGTTCAACTTTGCAATTGACTACTATTTACACTTTTCAGAGGTGCAAAGGGACAAGGTCAGTTAATGTGAAGATGTCTACAAGGAAGCACAGATGACATTAGGAAGCACTGACTGACAATGCTTGAACACTTCATCTCATCCCATGCTCTCCATCTTTCCACCCTAGCCCCCGATCTTTAATAATTCAAATGCTTCTCTTTGGTGCTGTACAATTAGAAACTTGGATAAGATTTTCTGAGAAAATTGGTAACATTATTTCCTTAAAGGAATGTGGTTACTGACACCAACTCATTTCTTACTTCTTTGTTTCTGTGCTGTTTCAAAAGCAAGTCCATTTGCACAGCGGTGGCACCAATCCAGTTCTCACACCATGTAATTCAATAAAGGGGACAGTCAGAACAGCTCTCTGAGGAAGGGGATAACCAGGAATTTGACGATTTAGTCCTGTAATAAAGATCTATTAGCACCGAAACCTAGTCAATTGACATTCAAATGCAATAAGTTAGCACAGCATTTTAATAATTCCCACCAAGTCCTCAGGTGCTTTGTCCACGAGGGTAATTAACATCCTTTGCATCTGTGCACTTGGCAATGTGCTCNCATGGCCTCCNGATTTGAATTGGGAAAACACATTTCCATGTGTTCTTTGCCAATACAGAGCTATAAAACACAGCAGTAGGAGTCCAAGCCTTAAGCTAATCTTAGCATCAGTCTGCGTGGATCCTCCCCATCCCTATATAGATTATAACGTAATGTTNTGTGTTATTTCCATGTATTTTAGGAAATAAATCATTGTTTGCTCCCAAGAATCTCATGTTTCCATCACTTTCTGCTCTCCTATACAATATCAAAGAAATGTAATTTAATGACATCACTGACATGGCCTCGAACTCAATGGCCTACTATTCCCACACACCATTGCTTTCTTCCTAGTCTTGGTCTTTGCTCAAATTTTTCCCATTTTTTAGCAAAGATAACTTCTCTTTTTCTCAAAGAGCATATTAAAACACAGACCCTGAGCCTCAGCTAGAGAAATGCTGATTCAGTAGGACCAGGGTGAGGCATTTTCTAATAAACTGCAGCACGATGCTAATGCTGGCAGTTGATTCACCCTGTAGGACCAGGGTGGGGCATTTTCTAATAAACTGCAGCACGATGCTAATGCTGGCAGTTTCAGGCTATTGTCTGAGTATGCCTCCTGCATACTTCACAGCGAAGTTGAAGGGTTTTGTGGAAGTCAATCCTGGTGTGGTGGTTTGAATAAGAACCATCCATATAGGCCCATGAATTTGCATTTTCAGTTATCAGGGAGTGACACTATTTGAGAAGGATTAGGGGNTGTGGCTTTGTTGGAGGAGATGTGTCACTAGAAGTGGGTTTGCAGATTTCAAAAGTCCACACTAAGCCCAGCGTTGCATTCTATGCCTGCAGACCAAGATTTAGCTTTCAGCTACTGTTCCATCATCATGAGTGCTGCTCTGACACCACCATTCCCCCACCATAATGATAATGGACTAACCCTTTGAAAAAACAAGCAAGTTGGCAGTTAAATTCTTTCTGTTATAAAAATTGCCTTGAGGGGCTGGAGACATGGCTCAGATGGCTGCTCTTGCAAAGGTCCTGAGTTCAGTTCCCAGCAACCACATGGTAGTTCACAGCCATCTGTAATAATAAGATCTGGTGCCCTCTTCTGGTGGGCAGGCATACATGCAGGCAGAACCCTGTGTATATAGAATAAATGAATAAATCTNAAAAAAATTGCCTTGGTCATCGAGTCTCTTCACAACAATAGAATAGTAGATAAGGTACCTGGCTGTGTTTTTTTAAGTTGAGGATTTTTTAAATGTAAAATGTAACCTCCTAATGTGTAAATGAAAATGTATGCATNCATGCAAATGACAGTATATCACTTCCTGTGCTATCATAATTTAAAATGAATTCCAGAGCATAATACATGGAAACTGTAGAAAAGAAAGACACACACACACACAAAAAAAAACAGAAATAGTTACAGAAAGCCACTCTCTGTCTCTTATACACATCTAGATGTGTATAAGAGACAGCACACACACAAAAAAACCAGAAATAGTTACAGAAAGCCACTCTAAAGAAGGTGTGATATGGAGCGTCCACTCTGAAGGTTGCATGGGGACAGGTAATGAAGTCTACCACCCACGCAAGGTTAGGAATCTAACCTGAAGTCTCTACTGAAATCCTACAAACTGAAAGAGGATAGGAAATCAAGCCAGTGCTCAGATCAAAGCAGCCCTGAANGAGGNGTGAAAGAGAGTTCCTCACATTTCCCCAAGATGTCACAACTCCAAGTTAGTCCTTATGTGGGCATGGGGTCAAGTTCACACAGCCTGTACCACATAAAATACCTCAAAAGTCAAGGATGCGGTCACAAGTCCCTACTATTTCCAATAGACTCCATAGGGGCCACAGCAGAAGAAAGAATGCCACTTCTCTCTGAAAGGATGGAATCCAAACTGAGCCCTCACCAAACCCTTACAGATGCATTTGCAAGGAACATGAGCTTGTAGTCAGACATAAAACATGAGCACACACACACACACACACACACACACACACACACACATTTGACATGTGTGGAAGCAAGGCAACAGGAGAAAGAACTAGAAGAAATAACTAGCACCAAAATAATATTTAGAAAGCTGTTTGATTTGGAATTTTCACTCAGACAAACTACAAATATAATTCCTTTTAATATATTTAAAGGCAAAGTATTTGACTTCCTATTTCCTAAGTTCCTGCATGTAATAATTACCCGAGCAGTGTTAATTGACTGAATGAAGAAAACTCAGATAACTGCTCCAGCAACAATGGTTGTCAAAGTGAAGAGATTAGGGAAGTTNCAGAAGGAGGTAGTAAATTATACTCTCCTAGAAATTACCTATTTGAATCAAGACTCCTGGAAGTTCCTATGTTAGTGACCCTATGCTCTTTTTCTGAACCGTATAGAGCATGACTTCTTTCTAAACAGTTATCCTCTCACACAACTGAGTGAGGAAATTCCTGNCGGATCTTCTTAGCTCCTGGCAAGCATCCCTGAATCCTCAGGATTTCCCATAGAAGAGCAAGAATGGATGGCTGCTCAGTTATACAAGAAATTCTAAACTTCGTAGTTGTTAAAAAGGAATACANGTTTNCTGAAATTAAATTTAGAAATAAGTTAGAATTTTTAAACTTGTAATCTATAAGTAGGCAAATTAGCTATTACCTCTTTTTATTTTTTGGGTGGTTGGCAATTAAGGTAATCTAAATAATCAGAGGAAAAGGGAATNCAGAAATTTGACTACATTATCAAAGAAACTTGGAGTCACAATCTCAAAATGACTATTAAAANGTTTGTTTCTGATCCCTCCACTTTTACAAAANAAAATGGCGAAACTGGAGACCAGNGAGATAAAATGATTTGTTTAACAGCACTGTCTATATTCAGAATGCCAGAAATGGCCCAGGAGGAATGTGTATCCACTCCAAACTCTGTCTTCAGTTAAGGTGGCCAAAGTAGGTTGTGAGTACTATTTCGTGTGTATGTGTGTGTGTGTGTGTATGCATATGTGTGTTTTATGTGTGGAGTGCAGGTTTGTCCTGGTCAGAGGACAATCTTGAATACCAGTCCTTGCCTTTCACCTTGTCTTGAGGCAGAGTCTCTTGTCCATTGCTGCACACACTGTCCCTATCTCCTGGCAGCAGCCCACAGATGCCTACACTGTTGTATCCAAGGGTATAGAGATTCAAACTTAGGTCATCAGCCTTGGTCAGCAAGCATTAAGCTGTTGCCACAGCCCCTGCTGTGTTATCTTAAGAGATGAGATGATTTCTGCAGTTTCCTACACATCCTCAGTGAGTGTAATCCTGAAGCCCATTATACTTAGAACACTTTGAGCAGGTACCCAAATCCGTAATCCCAACAAGACCCCAATTCTTCATCCCCTGACCAATATACACTGGATCAGGATTTGCAAAGAAAAAATCATAAGAAGGGCCTGGCTTTGAGAATTTTTTCAGAAAATTATAAAATATACATTAAGGCTGTTNTGTATATAGTATGTCTTTTCCAAGGAGGTATAATTTGTTGGCAAGCAGCAAGGACTAGCAATATGTAGCAAAAGGAGTTTCCCACAGGGTGATTTGCAAGGATGGTTTGGCAAGAAGATGCTAGCTGGGTCTGCTTCTTGCTGACAATGGGCCTGAAATGGAATAACTTTGAAAGCATACTGTGGATGGTTTCATGTAAGCAGCAACTTCAGAAAAGGTCCTTGTTTCATAAACTGGAGAAATTGCTTCACCAGTTATGTTCATACTCCATAAAAAAATGTGTGCTTCATACATCGTTTGTCTATTGACCACTTAGAATTGCAATTAGAGAAATTAAATAACATGAATAATAAAGATTGAATGACTGAAGTAATTAACCCACTGTGCTCTGCATCTAAGACCACAGAGTTAGAGTAATCTTTATATCCAAGTGCTACCATTTGTGTAATACCTGTCTCTTATACACATCTAGATGTGTATAAGAGACAGGACTAGCAATATGTAGCAAAAGGAGTTTCCCACAGGATGACTTGCAATGATGGTTTGGCAAGAAGATGCTAGCTGGGTCTGCTTCTTGCTGACAATGGGCCTGAAATGGAATGACTTTGAAAGCATAGTGTGGATGGTTTCATGTAAGCAGCAACTTCAGACAAGGTCCTTGTTTCATAAATATCCGATGAGAAATTGCTTCACCAGTTANNTNCCTGTCTCTTATACACATCTAGATGTGTATAAGAGACAGGCTCAGCCTGCTTCAGATGGTGAGAAAAGTTTCGACAAAATAAAACAGCACATCTGCTGGAAACCGAGAAGAGGGGGAAACACCGCCCGAGTGACTGCAAATCCAGAGTGAGTGACACTGGCAGATTTCCATCCTACCCACCAGCACACTGCTCCCACTTCTCACAGGCGTTCTCTGGTGAGCTACAGACAGAGGGTTCTTTCAAACCGTGGCTTACCACAGAACTTCTATTTACTGAGCCTGACAGAAAGAGAAGACTTAATGGTACCTTGACCATTTGCAGGCTTCCTCGGTGGCTCTGTAAACCTGAACGGTTGCACTAATATCCATGCGCCTCATTCATCTTGAAATGGAGAATAAAAATAGCGACCGCTTTACGGCGTCATTGTGATTAAATACGTTTCCACTTGGAATGGGCTCGGAAAAGTGCACGGAGGAGAGTGAGCTAACAGTAGTAGCAGCAGTGAATAGCAGCTCCTGCTAATTTTCATTCTACTCAGGACAAAGGCTCTTTGAACAGCGATCGGGGATCGGGGATAGATGAGATCCACACAGGCTTCCTACGTAAAGAATGAGAGGACTTTGGAGTTACTGATGTATTGAATTAATTTCAGGAAAGTAGATTCTGTATTGGAGTTTTAGCCCAGGCTAAGTTACCACTTCCTTTCCACAGAGGACTCCTGTGAGGACTGAGGAAGAGTGGCTGATGGGTATTTTTGAGATTGTGAAGAGCGAGGCAGGAGTCATAGCTNTCTCTCAAATAACTGGGCTCCTTCCAGATAGACCCACCTTCTCTAGCAGAGACGCTATACTAGGCATCCTGAAGGTGGTCATCTCCAGTGTCCCTTGGAACCCTGTGATTCAAGGAGGGTTCCCGGGGTGTCTTTGCTCGTGTGGATGAGCACACAATATTAANCTGGCTTTGAAAGACAGCACCATTTCTTCAAGGGTCACGTGCCTGGTCTTGAATCATAGCTTCTTGNACACACAAATATAATAAAGTTTCTTATTAGCCAAGAAGAGTCTTCTCACTCTCCTAGTTTACCATAACGTGTTAACTCAGTTCTAGTTCTGTTCAAAACCTACCATGATGCCTCTTAGCTGCTCTTTCAGACCCCTTCATCTCAAAAGTGGGGAAACTGAGGCCAATGGCCTAGATGAAGACTTTAGCACATCTCACCTTGCTTTTGCAGATGAGCTGGCTGCACACAGGTTCTCTCAGGCACAACCGAGTTAATTCTTTTCCTCCCTCTGAAGTTACCTGTCACCTCCCATATGGTATATAACTGTAAAGTGCCACAAGCCTCTCGGAAAAAGAATGGGGTCATTATTTTATGTGGGGCTCATTTTCTTCTGTGTTTTCTAACAGCATATTCTTTTTCGGTATGGCTCACTAAAAAAGAAACGGTACCAGGGGCACAGCAAATAGGAGTACCTTGCTCAGCATCAGGAATGACCCCACAGCCTCTTGGGTCTTTTCCTTTGCTATATTCAGCTACATCCTTTTCTTTGGCTTGTTGTCACATTGGATAATTGCTACCCATTCAGTGTTTGTGAGGTTGCCTGTGCAGGGTCCCATGACAGGGCCTGGAGAAGGGCAGACATATTCTGGCCATTGAAGGAAAACACTGCAGACTTCCCAGTTAAGATACAAATTGCACCCTATTCACCCTCTTTAAGAGCCTCAGAGGCCATTAGCACATCAGAGAACCAGCAGAAAGCAGCATTTTACTCCTTCAATTTTAATACTTAATGTTTTAACTGTTTATTTGCTGGACACTTTTTACATTTAGATATCCCAGTCAAAGCCATTCCTGTCTTAAAGGAAATNCCAATGGCAGGAGCTACTGCTACTCAGTGCTTTCTATGATCCCATGGATGGTGCCTAGAGCTTGGCTAGCTAGTTCATTCAATCTTCATAAATACTGGAGTGATAAACATTTTAATTTTCATTTTACAGATA
>LZPO01108246.1:48683-95873 GCA_001675575.1 Neotoma lepida | reverse complement strand
TCAAGCACATTTTCAGATTACCTGTAAATTATGTTTACATGCCATAAAGAAAGAAAGGGAGGGAGAGGGGAGAGAGAGAGAGAGAGAGTAAGAAAGAAATAAAGACAAAAATACAAAGAAAGGAAGAAAGAAATGTAGGTAGGTATCTGGGAAGTGGGAAGCCCAAGCTGAGGAAGTCAGTTTGAGTTTCTAGTAGAGAGAGTACCAGGTAGGGCAGAGCTTCCAAGTAAAAAAACAAAAAGCAACAGATAGAAAAAATATCATCCACCCGGGCACTCACCATATCCATCCCAAACCAACTAGGAAAGTTGAAGCAGTCATCTGGAGTTCCCAGTTGAGGTTTTTATCTATGGATGGGCTTCCCATGGTTGAACTCCTAGCATCTCTTCACTGCAGTTTCTCTTAGATCACAGCAGAAACAATGAAAACATCTACTGGAAATGGCTCACCTTCTAGCTGTTCTCAAGAACAGTGATTTACTCTTGGGATCTTGTGTGCCTTAAAGTTCACTGGTTTAGAGTACATTTTTAGATAATATGCTTGAATGTGAACTAGAGTGGAAGGGCAGCCCTACTTCTAGGACTTGTTTTTGTTTTTGTTTTTGTTTTTGGTTTTCAAGACCTCAAACAGCATAAGGCTAATTACCAATACAATGCACATTACACTTGGCATGGACAGAACCACATAGGACACTGTGCTCTATCTGCCCTCTATAACAAGTACAGCCTTAGAAATGCAACTGATGGCTGAGAGATCTTGGCTGTAGACCAGGACCTTGAACTATCTAAAGTCAGTGCCTTGTCTCACCCTCAGTATTGTGTCTTCTCTGACATCCCTGTGCAAGCTCATCTTTCTGTCTCTACCTCCATCCCTCTGGACCATCTCCCTGTCTCCTGACTGGCCAAGCCCAGTCTGGCCTGTCTATCACTATGGCCATGGCCTGGGCCTCCATCTCCAGGGAGTCCAGAGCCTAATACTGAAGCACTTGATGCCATCACATTGCTGCTCATACATCCTTTTCACTTTCAGACTCCCTTCCTGGGTCATAGATTTCTGAGATGGAAGGATATTAGAGATTTCACAAAGCATAGTGCTGTCCTAGATAGCTCTTTAGCATTCTGGAAATCTCTGCAGAAATGATTCAGTTCCTACTACCTTCTCTTTACCTCAAAGTCTGGCTCAGATCTAACTCATTAAGAAACATTCTTAAGATTCCTCTAATAAAGAAATTTCTATTAAAAATACTATATGTGGGTTGGAGAGATGGCTCAGGGATTAAGAACACAGGCTACTCTTCCAGAGGTCCTGAGTTCAATTCCCAGCAACCACATGGTGACTCACAACCATCTATAATAGGATATGATGCCCTCTTCTGGCGTGCAGGTATACACACAGAGCACTCATACATAAAATGTAAATAAATAAAAATATTATATGTTTCCAGAGCCCAGTTTGTCTCTCTACACTTTCTATTAACCTTAATAATCTAGAGAATTTAAGTTATGATCAGAATTTTCTTCAGTGTTTACTAAGACATTCCAATTTCGTGAGCTGGTCACCTTTGGTTGACTCTCAGTCTTGTATTTCCAGTCTTAAATGCTACTGATAGGGCATAAATTCCAATATCAACACTGAAGATCAATAAGGAATGAAGTCATGCCCTGTCTCTGAGGATGCTTATAATATAGTGAATAGAGTGAATGTAAGACAAACCTAGGAATATATTACATTTTTATCACAGAGTGACCTCAAATATTTTAGTAGAAAGCCTAAGCTTATTCTTTCTCTTACCTTCTCCATAAATTAATTCTAAACATAATTTCTTTTCATAGAAGAAATATCAAATGGTCTCAATTGTTTTGTCATTTAGTCAACAAATTAGTCATTCACATTGACACATACATTGGAAGAAGTTCATAAATCAGTAAGTAGCAGATCTAGTTTGGGTGCATTTCCTTAGTGAGTTATTCAGGGTTCTGACAGCAGTCTGTAGAATGAGAAAGGATTCAAACATGAAATTGTCTCTGGTCTTTGTCATATCTGCTAAGACCTTAGGGGGAGCTTCATTTTTGCATCCTACTAACACAATGAGACAAACACGAAGACATGGAAACTTTTGAGATGAACTAATATCTAAAGACACAGGAGAATCCTATCACTGTATGGAGGGCACCTATGAATTACATCAGAGTGAGTACTTTTGAGCATATGCTCTTTTAATCTTCATAAAATAACCTCTAAACTATTGAGACACCTGAGCAGAAGTGTTTGTGCAAACTCTATGTGTTACAGCCACAGTTAACTTTTGGAAAGCATGAGTTCCCTTCAGTATGCATTTACACCCTTTCTTCATCCATGAAATAAAAGCAGTGAATAAAAGTAGCATTAAGTGATTCATTTTTGATATATTTCACATGTATCAACTCTTTTAGAACTAGGAGCTGGACGTATGGCTCAGTGGTAGAGTACTTGCCTCCAATTTGTGAAGTCCTATGTTTAATTCTTAGCCCAGTAGAAATAGAAAGTAAAACAAATCCATGAAGCTTATGATTACTTTGTAACATAAGTAGTACTAATTTTGCTAAGAAAGAAAATTTACCACTGAGGAAGATGAAGAGTGAAGTGTGCTTGTTCCATGTCCTTGCGAAACTTGAGGTCCAGAACTTTTCTTCTAAATCTTAAGACTCCAAATAACTCAGCACACTTTTCATTTGCTACATTTGTTAGATGGAAATTGATGAGGGTGACTTGGAAATAAAGGAAAGCAGACACACAGGCCTCTGCAGAGCAGATTGTCCTTTAATCAGAACAATGAAGGACAGCCATCTCTCCTAGGGACTGGAGATGATGCTCACATGGCACATGGCACAGAGGGCTTTATGGTTTTTTATTTTGTTTTGTTTTGGTTTTTTGGCAGAAAAGGGTACTTTGGGCATGGAAGATTCCATCTGCAGGTCAGTTCTCTGTAGTCTTAAAGTGGTAGATAGCAATGGAGGTTGGTATGTTGGTTTTGTCAGAAGTATTGGGAAACTTAACAGTGCACAGATGTGACCAAGTCAACTTTCCTGTCTGGAGTTTTCTCAGCTTCCCTGGAGCTTTCAGGTCATTAACCCTTCAGTGCTGAATGAAAGTAATAATGTGTAAAAGATTCTCAATTAATAGTTGCATAATGAATGGTACTATTAATATTAAAATATAGGCTAATGCAGTTATTTAAAAGTTGACTACTGAATTATTTCCCCATTATTTTAATCCAAATCTTTTTTTTTTTACATAAATATTTGTGTTCTACAAAGAAACAAAAGACCCGTGTTTCCACATTGCATTTTTCTGGACTTATAAGTTGGAGTTGTATAGTAATAGGCACAGGAGAGAGATGTTCTTTCCTGCTCTGTGGATAGCTCCCTCTAGACCTGGAGAGCAGCCCCTGGGATCCACAGAGTCAATGTCCATGGCTGCTCCTAACAGCAGTGAGACTTACACTTGGTTTCCTTTGCTTTTAATGAGAGGAAACTCCTTTCCAATTTGAACACAATTCTCCACGGATTCTGCCTGCAATGCTGTGACAGCCAGACCTCATTCCAATTACAAAGAAGAAGACCAGTGAAATATCTGAGGGCTTGCAAGGTTAGATTGACATTGAAATGTAGATTGGTCCTTGGCCTCCTTTTCCTCTAGAAAAAGCCTCACATGCCCCTTGGGGAATTCAGGAGTTGTTGAGAAGAGGACACTCTTTCCTTAATAATTTCTCATCTGCAATACCATTACCAGTGAAATAGAAAGGCAACAGCAAATCNTCACAGCCATTCTCTTCTCGCCTCTGAATTGGTACTTTCATACAAACTTTTGAACTTAACTCACAATATAATCTAGAAGAAAATGTGCATCCATATTATTGTGTGGTATGCCTGGTTGTTAAGATGAACTTTCTTAAACACACACTAAATGTCAAATGAATTAAGAATAAGAATTTAATATGAGGAGGATGCCTTTTCCCGAGAAAGACTGATCCCATCCCTAAACACAAATACATAGAAGTAAAACTAAATTGATTCAGCAGGTTGTATATCAAACAGTAGTAAGGAGGAGATCAATAATTTGAGAAGAAGTGAAAAGGGTATGGAGGAGTTAGAAGGAGAGAGGAAGGGATGGATTCTATATAAACACAGTTCTCATGTATAAAATTCTCAAAAAGAATAAAAATAAAATAAAATAAAACAATAAATAAAATGTGATATGCTAGAATACATTAAAGGAGCTAAAGTATTGGGCATTATGCATGAGAAAAGAGGTTTGAGGACATACCCAATAGGAATTNAAAATGGGGAATAACCTATGACTGTAGAAAATGTAATTGAAGTAACTTGGGCACTGGCTATCTTAAAAATAAAAAATATAAAGATGAATTTTAAAATATGGTATTGCTTCTAGTCAGTATGCGGTAGGGGTATATGTGCTGCACAGCTGAGGTATTAGTGAGGAAATGATACAGAATTAGAGGACTTCCCCTGAGAACCAGATTTACACATACTATTAGTATTGAGAAAAATTGTGTTTGGAAAGTGTGGTCATGANTTATGAGACTCTCAATAGCAGGACAGATTAGAGATCTCTTATAAATGAAGTGTTTGCTTATTTTTTTTCTAAGAAAAAAATGCTTAAAGGATAGCATCATATGGTATGGTTCTTAACATATTTCTATGCACATGTGTTTGTAAACTTAATAATGTGTTAGTTCCTGTAACATATACAGCTTTCATTACCTTCAAGACTCTGTGTGAAGCTGTTTATCCCTCTCAGGAACCCTAACAGTGTTACGTTCTCCCTGCTTATTAATAACAAAATCATGTCAACAAAGATAAAACACGTCACCCAGGATCCTACTCAAGGCTTCTTTTGAGTTTCAGCTTCTGCTTCTATGGATTATTGAATAGCAGTACTGAATTTTAGGTGAAGATTCAGTGTGAAATTGTGTAGTATGTGTTTGGTAATAATTTTATAATTATTGACTTAAAATAGATTCTTAACATTATAAAAGTAACCACGGGCTATCTTAAACTATCATTAAGGAATAACCCTAATTGCTATAAACAGATATCTATAATAGCGTGGGCTATTAAAGGAGATTTTGTTTTCTTGCATGCTATGAGGAAATCAGAGAACCAGAGACAGTGAGTATAGAGCTCATACACAGTAAGGGGCAAAGGATCCTAATCCTGCTCTGCTGCCTTGAGGGGTTGTTGATCATGTAGACATAAGGTGCATGAAAGAATTTCAAGCCAGGAAGTTTTGATACCAGGCTGTTTGGAAGGAAGCAGAAAAATTATCAGTATGATAGTTTAGATGTTCCATTATTATGATTTCAAAAGATCCCAGCTGAATATCACATTTCTTTAATGAAAATTTTATTGAAGACCACTAGGTGTGATGCTAGCAATTAAGAGAGGTTGGATGGTTATTTTACTGTCAGCATGCAGTTACTGCCTCCCATGCTTAAAAGAATCAACTTCAAAGCAAACTGGTAATCTCTAGACTCACTGTGAATTTTGTTCAAAATATACAGATTACGTTAAAAATGCAAAGCATAATTATCACCCATAAGTTGACTATATGCCTTTCAAAATGAAAATATTTTAGTGCCCAGGAAATCATAAAGAAATTGCTACATATTTTTTTTTAGATCTCATANATTATATGACATATATTTACCAAGTATGTTTTGGGGACAGTTTCAAAAGTGAGTTAGCTTTAATCCCAAGTGTGAAAATGATTGTTTCAATACCCCATGAAAAGCATTAGAAGAGTGGCACCCACCATCAAGCATTGATCCACATAGACCTGATAAAGCTTAAAAAGGATTCTTAATGCACAGAAACAGAGCCACATTGGGCTTCCTGGTCTTGCAGTTTCATGCCAGCAGCAGCACAGAGACATATCTCCTGACAGTCGCCTACAAGATGGAGCTGGCTACCAGCTGCCATGAGCTAAGCAGTATGGTGGGCTCCTGCAGTCTCTCCCACAGGCTGCAGTACAGAGGCTTCTCCCAGCCACTGCTGCTGCCTGTGGGCTTGACAGCACAGCCAAGGGCTTTAGAATACAGCTCCACAATACTTAACACTGCTTCCCAGAGCTGGTGGTAAATGTAACTCCGCCATGTTGAAAAGCTGAGCAGAGGAGGAAGGGGGAGTGGAGCAAGCAGGTGGTGCTGCCATTTTGGTCTTAGCCATGCTGCAGTTTAAAACAATGATCAGAAGGTAGAGACAATCATAAAAAAGAAATTTATAGTTTTAAAATAATAAAATAAAGTCTTTAAAAAGGAGAATAGCAATATAAAAAATAAGCCACATAAAGATGGAAATTACACAGAGAGTCTGATTTATATTATCTTTGGGATGTTTAACTGCAGAACACATTTGATTGTAAAGGCTGCTAAGTTAAACCAACATATATATTTTAAAGGTATCTTAACTTCAAAATTTATGTCTAAGGATATGTTGCTTTGGAAAAGAGGTTCTGCTTTTCTTTCCACAGAAGATGAGAAGCTGTGGATTCCTTCCAGCTTAATATGGTTTGATCAACCAAGACCTCCTGAAATGTCGATACAGCCTCACAGACTACTATAGCCAAGATTTAACTAATTCTTCATTTTCTCAAGATCCCCATAAGACTAACCTCACCCCAATCAGCAGGAAGTAACCTAGAGGGTTCTACCCATATACCCCCACCCAAAAAAAGTGGATTATGGATGTTTGTCTTTGTTTAAGAGGTTGGTTACAAATTGTTATTGGTTATAGTCAATCTCTTTCTAAAAGAAGAAAGGGGGATATGATATAGAAATGTAGGATATAGAAAATTTTAAAATATAATTAAGAAATACAGATTAATAGTCATCTATGATAATCAAACTTAAAGTCATGTTATTTAAGTTTTTATGTATACAAAGATATATTTCAAGTAGGTAGATAACCTTCAAATACCTTAAAGACCTATAGAATATGGCATTTAAAATGTTTTATGAACTTAGACTTTTCTAAACAATGAGACAAGTCTGGTCCTGGCTGCACCAATTACTTCAAAGAGGATGATGGGCATCAAAGAAACCCCCTAATGGAGTTTGCTTTCTTTCTGGCAAAAGTTAGCCACTGGGCAAAAAAAAATGTCCTTGCTTTGACTGCTTGACAGGGTGCTGTATAAACTGGACATGCAGGACCTGTAGGAAGGTGACTATTGAACTTTGCAAGGCTAGATGGTACATCAGGTTCCTACTTCACAGAAGAAATTGCCAGACATTCTGCAGAACATGGGGAGAAGTGACTGAAAAAATTTGCCAGAATGGGTGGAACAGTCCTTAAAATTTCCTGCCTCACTGAAAGATATGCCAGAGACTCTAAGCCTGTAGGCTGAAAAGAGATGCCCCAAAGTTACAGAGGCAGCCAGATATCTCTGTCATTTCCAGAATTTTGGAAGTTGCTTACAATGCCTTTCCCATTTACTTAGGTAATATTACACCCTTCTGGGATCTTTCATGGAGTTGAAGCCTAGATAGTTATAATTTTCCTTAGTTATGATAAATGATGAATTAGATATGAAACTTTAGACTCACAAAGATAGGATAGAAGACAGAATATTTTCTTTAATTTTGACAAATATGAATGGACTAGATATTGTAACTGTAATTCTTGCTTGACAATTGTTTATTATATATAATTCTGCTATGTTCAAGTTAAAACCTTCCTTTTTGATTAGACAGAAAAGGGGAAGTGCTGTGGGATGGTCTTTCTGTATGCTGTGAGTATGTGTTGCTATGATTGGTTAATAAAGAAGCTGCTTTGGCCTATNGTGAGTCAGAGAGACAGAAAAAAGAAAGACAGAGGCAGAGGAGATGCCTGCAGACTGGTAATGCCACGGCCACATGGTAGCATATAGATTAGTAGAAATGGGTTAAGTTATAAAAAGTTAGCTAGCAAGAAGCCTGACACATAGGCCATACAGTTTGTAAGTAATATAAGCCTCTGTGTGTTTACTTGGGACTGAGCTGCTGCCAGACTGGGAGGTACACAGAAAAACTTTCCGCTACAGAAGAGCACCTAGTGCATCTAGTGCATCTAGAATCAGTCTTTATAAATATCGAGCTTAAAGAACATTTTATGGGAGGAGATGAAATGGCTCAGAGGCTAAGAGGACTTGTAATGCAAGCAAGACTGAGGACCTGAAATCCATCCCCAGAACCCGTGATGAGGAAAAGAACCCACTTCATAAAGTTGCCTTCTGACCCCTCATGTTCAAAATTGAGCATGTACTCATGCCTGAACACACACAATAATACATAACAGCTTTTAAAAAGAAACTCTGTTGTGTGTGACTTAGCATCTGTCAGGTTCGTGTGGGTGTTATAATAAGGAAACACAAACTATGGACTAAATCTGGAGAAATGAAGCTGAGCACAGAGAAGCATGTTTGCAGTCAGCAAGTGGAAGGCTAAGGCAGGAGCAAAAGGACCTCTTTTAAAGGCAGTTCAGGCTTGAACAAGACCCTGTCCCAAAGAAAACAAAACAAAACAGGCATCTAATGAGAGGAATCACACATCCAGAGCCCAGATTCTAAAATCCAAATATTGCA
This sequence comes from Neotoma lepida, assembly GCA_001675575.1. Classification (NCBI taxonomy): domain Eukaryota; kingdom Metazoa; phylum Chordata; class Mammalia; order Rodentia; family Cricetidae; genus Neotoma; species Neotoma lepida. The sequence continues at coordinate 87,254 of LZPO01108246.1, read as the reverse complement.
AATGAATTCAAGGCTCGGCAATCAAAGTCTTTTTTCCCTAAAATATCCAGAAATATTATGTATATGAAATTTCACAGTGATTATTATTTAGCATATTAACCCTAAATTGATAAAGCAAAGCTGAGCTGGATAAGTTGAATTTGTAATCACTGCATGGCAATTTACAAACATACTCAGTTTATACACTTCTAGAGAAATATCACAGCTCTGCATTATATACCCGGCACATGCAGTCAAGGAGACAATGACATCCGTGTCTTTCAGAACCCTGCAGGATTCCTGACTCCTGCATTCTGCATAACAAGGCTATTTCTTGCCAAAGGAATGTTTTTATTACCCAATTTTGCATGCTGACTTGTTTGTAAGTACCGTCTTGTTAGATGTTTGCTTAAGAGTTTTCTTTTACATCTGTGGTTTGATATTAAAATGTATTGCATGAATCAGCTTGGGTGTTGTTAAAGTCACTTGGAGGAGCTTTTAAAATGCTTTATAAGTTTGCTTGATAAGTCATTGCTATTGTCAAAGCCTTCTGGTCTGAGTACAAAACCAATTCTTGAATACGCCTTCTCTTCTATAGTCAACCAAGTTTTGCTAATGATACATATTTTCTTTGACGATTATTCAGCCTGAATTTTGGTAGTACAAATTGTCTCCACGGTTTTGGAATCAAATATCCTGACTCCTTGGTAAGAATATTTATTGCTGTTTTTGTTTCCTCAAGAATATGAGAAAAAAAGCAAACAAAACAACCCACAACACCTGAAACATGAATTATGGCCTTCTCTCCTATAGAAGTGAAAAGTATTCCACTCTGCCATCTACCAACAGTGTTTTGTTGAATGATTATTCTGACCTCAACTTTGTTTTCAAATCGAAGACATCATTCAGGTTGCCAACTCTATAGCCTTGAACCCCTGAGAAAGGATATGAGAATTTCTTTAGTGGATCATGTACACCTCAGGGGGTCTGTGTATCTACTCTTCCCCACTCTCGCTGCACAACAGTCTGACAATCACACTGCTAATACTCTAACTCAGAATGCCTGTACTTGTAAATCCTGGGATTTCTACCCACAGATTAAATGCACAGTGATAAGCTCCACTAACAATCCTAGCCTAAAGTTACCTTGTCATGGTATACTTTTCACACATCTCCAGTTCAAACAGATAGCAGGGACATATCTTAAGGTAGAAGCAAACTTAATATCTAGCTTGACCCTTTTTAAGAACTAAAGGATTCCTCATATTTCTGAGGGCGTGTGAAGGCTGAGGGAGTGTTAGAAGAGAGTAGGACAGGGGAATACACAAATTCCAGATGTTTGCCTCAGGCTATCTTGTTTCTCTGCCTTCCAAGGTTCTGGGAGAACACAAAACATAAGAAACTTTAGCAAATAAATTTTATTTCACAAGTCGTTTTTCAAGCCAAACAAATCAATGACAATCTCTGGTGCATCAGATTGGACTGAATAAATGAGCCTGGGGACTAAGTCCAAATCAGACTCGAGACACTCACCACAAGACAGCTGGAGCAGGCAGAAGTAATTTTTTTTTTTTTTTGGTGAAGCAAAAAATTTTGTTGGTGTTTCTTACAGGAATATGGACAAGGTGTTACTTACGGGAGCAGAAATGACTCCAGGAGAGCTGAGTCACCAAAATATTCTCCCAGCATGGTGACAGCTCCTGCAAGCTGGAAAGTTGGAGGACACTGTACAACTTGCAGGCAGCTCAACAGGTCAGAGCATGTCCTGTGCAGATCTGAGCCTCTTCCAGGTGGACTTGGCTTGTCTCTGCTTCTTCCAGGTGGCTCTGCTTGTCTGAGAGTGTCTCTCANCAGTCCCTAATGCTTATATATGCTCGATGATGGATGCTTCAGGGAATCNGCTCAGTTTAGGGGATTTCTTGAATCTAAAAAATCCATTTTTAAGATTTATTTTATTTTTCTTTGTATATTTGTTTATGTTTGTATGTACACATTTATGCTGATTCCTGTGTGGACCAGAAGAGAGTATGTGATTCTTAGGAGCTAGAGTTATGGATGTGAACCATCTAATGTGGGTATAAGAAACCAAATCCAGATCCTCTGGAAGAGCAGCAAACTGGTAACTGCTGAGCCATCTCTCCAGCTCCAGAAATCCACTGTTGTGTGCTGACACTTTTTGCAGTCCATTTGCCTCATCTTTACATCACTATAGTCCAGCTGATATTCTGCAATGTTTTGGATCACGATAGTATTCTGAGGTAGACAAGCATAAGTAGTATCATAGCAACCTTGGTTTGGGCTATATACACAGCCTTCTCTGAACAAAGCATTTTCAAACCTATTAATGGACTACCTAGGTCCCACACATATGTCAAGCTTCATGCCCACTTTAAACAATGGGAATAAATTATTCCTCTTAGCTGAGCCTTGTTCAGCCCTATTTCTATCCAAACACACCCTCAACCACAACTTGGGAGCTATGGACAATGAGCCAATCTGCCCTAGACTGGTTTTGGTACATGCTCAGTAAGTGAACTTTCAGGGAGAATCCCCTATTTATCATTTTATGTCTATGCATAATTAGGTATGCCTATGATTAAAATCAGATGCATTATGGGAAAGAATGTGGACATTGACCCAAGGCCTACTTAATCCAAATTTGTCAATTATAATAAAATAAATCCTATGTGCTTAGTAACCAAACTCCAAACTCCTCTTTCTTTCTTCTTCTTCTTCTTTTTTTTTATTTTATTTTTCGAGACAGGGTTTCTCTGTGTAGCATTGGAGCCTGTCCTGGAACTCACTCTGTAGACCAGGCTGGCCTTGAACTCACAGAAATCCACCTGCCTCTGCCTCCTGAGTGCTGGGATTAAAGGCGTGAGCCAATAACTCCTGGCAGCCAAACTCCTCCTTCATTTGAACTCCCAATAATAGTCCATATTGGGACTATTAGCCCTTAAATATTTTCTCTCATCTGCCCTGTTGTCAATCTTGACAGTGTATATTTTTCTAATCTGTACTNTTAGTTCAATTTGAATAAAGTTACCTTGCTACTATTCCAAATCTGTTTGGGATTTTACTTCATTCTTGAATAGGAGACCAGAACATAGAAACTCCTAGTCCAGACTTCAACCACTAGTAACTTTTTATTTTCTCTTTGAGAGAGAATGAGAACGTATAAGGGAGATCATGAAACATACCTTGGTTATATGTGTGTACACTATCTGTTGGCATTCAAGCATGCCTGATCCACCCCTTGGGGACCTGACAGGGTGTGTCATCCCTGCACACATGTGCGCCAGTACGTAGGCAGTACTTTGGCCTGCTCAGGGTCCTGACAACACCGTGTGCTCATTGCTGTGTGGTCTCTGTACGCATGCCCTGAGGCGCTCTAAAAGCACCCCCTTCTCTTCTTCTTCTCTTCTAGGCCCCTGCCTTCTTTCCCTCTCNTCTTCTCCCTCATAGGCTCCTGCCCACTTTTCTCCCTCTCTCTCTTCCCAAGGCTTCTTGTCCCCAGGGACAGCGTCTGCACCTCCCACCCCCATCTCTTTTCCTCTTCCTCTCCTTCTCTCCTCAGCCCTCTCCTACTTTCTCTCTCTTCCTCCCCCTCCTCTTCTCTTCCTGTGGCTTCTTGTCTCCAGAGGCCACCCTGTGCCTCCTTTCTCTCCCCCTTCTCCTTTTCCCCTTAATAAAATCTTTCACGTGAACCACACTCTGCATCTCTTCCTCTCCTTCCCCCAATAAATTCTCCACGTGAGTTCTGTCGTGTGGCATGATTATCTAGGGCCGCTTGGCTCCAATCCACCAAGGCCGCTGCCTGCCATTTATAAATTATAACACTATCAAGTCCCTAGGTTATTTGACATACATATGTGTATATGAATTCACACAATGGTATTTACTATGTTACATAAATGAACATTGGTATAACAATAGCTACAATTCCCNTATTTTACAAAATAGCCCACTCCCATACAAGTAAATTTAGTAAAATTGAATCATGAAATATTTAATTTGAGTTTACATTTACAGTATGTCATTGTTTTCAAAATATTGAATGTCTAAACCTAAAAACCACAGGTCATTTATCAGAACACATACATTCGTTGAAGAAAATGTGTTTCTTTAGCATGTAAACAAATAATTGCAAAATTGACATTGCTATGTTGGCTACTAAGTGTGGTGGGTACATTTAGGGGCAACCCCCTATATTAGAGCGTTTTCAAAATGTCTTTTCAGCTGAAACTTTATGATGCATGCTGCACATGTCCAAAGACGTCCCTGTATGCCACATTAACCTTTCAAACGTGTTCTGTGACCTTGAGATAAGCATGCCTTGAAATATGATTGTCATTCTTCCTTGTTAAATTGTGACCTTAAATTGGAGGTTTTCAGCAAGGTACTCCTTAACTGAGTATGCCAAAGGTGTTTTCCTAAATGAATATGCCTAGATTCCCCCCAAACAAAGGAAAATCCTTGTTTCCTTTGTCTGTGGCTGGCATGGCTTTGCACTAACTTCCACATACTCCTTATTTTCTAAGGGTAATATGCATCTTTCTCCACCTTTCTTTTCCCCCTTGGATGTGCTCATTTTGGATTTGCACTTACCAAGACAGGAACTCCAGTTCAGTTACAGCTGTGGTAGTAGAACTGTATTTTAACAACCTTAATGCAAATGAAGGAAACAATGATCACATGGGAAGCACACAAGACCAGTCTGACAGAGTTTTATCCAAAAGGCTCTATTGCAAAGAATAAGCAGAGTGCAGAAAGCAGATGGAGAGAGAAAGGTGCTTTTGTTAGAGGAAACAAAATGCTCAAGGGCTAGGAAAGACTAAACAGCATGATTTGTTTGTATGGAGCCAGTGGTGTATGTCTGCACAATCTTATGTCTCCATTATTGTGGTGAGGAAGAAGATGTGCATCATTCCAAGATTGTCTCTAGAAACTCCTGAGAGGATATGATATTACATCTTCACTGTGTTTTGATGTTTCTCTTAATATTGGGAAACACTATATTTTTTTCAGGAAAAAAATCTATTTTTTCTGCCTTAGCTAATAACCTGCATTGTGCATGGAGAATATTCTTCAATGAAGCTAATGATGGATGACTCCCAGCAGGTGTGTCCTGTGAGCAACCAGCACCTGCAGCTGGCTATCCTGTAAAGGAAGCATGTTGAGAAGCTAATTGCTGGGGAGTAAGGAGTGGCCAAGAGGGCCTGAGGCATGAAATAGAACCATGTTTAGATTCTCTGGGACAGTGGGACTTTCTCATCATTCATGCAGTTTAGTACACTAGAATTTTCCCAGCACAGTTTGGTAAAAGAAACATTGAACATAGGGGTGGGGGTGGGAAGAAATCAAACAAGCAAAATAGATTAAGACAGCTACGTTCATTGCAATTCAGAACAACTGTAAAGTCATCCTTGAACATTCCATGATATGTGCCCTCACCATGCAAAGATAAAACAAATACCTTGCTCAGTCCCAGTGTTAAAATTATGACACAAGAGTTTCTTCAGTATGTTTTAGCAAACTATGTAGTAGCAAGCATGTTATTCAATAGCCTTCTGAAGGCGCTGATCTAATGANGTATAATATTGTGGCTGGTATTATTGCNGTGGCAAAGAGCTTTAGTAGTAGCTCTAAAGTCATAACTTTTGAAGCACTAAGAATCAAACCTAATATCTCATACATGGTNGGCAAGAGCTCTCNNGTGAAGTCATCCCCAAAGACTGAGATCTTAGACAATAACTCATGTAGTATAGGCTGGCCTCAGTCTTCCTAAGTAGCTGAGGGTAACCTTAAACTTAGCATACTACTACCTCTATCATGAAAGTACTGAGATTTCATGTGTGCACCATCGTGCTTGGCGTTGTCCATTACTGAGGACAGAATGAGAACTCCATGAATGTTGAGCAAGCAACTTATTAACTGGGCTACAGCCCCAGGGCTGTGAGATTTAATTTTTGAGTTTTCAACCACAAAACCACACAGGAGCATAAGGCAGACATTCTTATTCTCATTTGTAGCCTGTTTGTATGCTTTTCCTTGCNTCATGCAGTTTCCAACATATTTTTGCAAATGTGAGTTAAAGCTACCCCCATTGATTTCCCTTTTTTACAAAAAATAGTTGTATACAAAAAGCAGCTACTAAAACTGTTAATGTGTTCTTACTGATGTCTTAAGATGTTTCCAAATGTTTGCCTTCATAAATAATGCTGCAATAAGTAACTTACATAAGGNAAAACCAAGAATAAATTTTAGAAGTATAGTTCTAGGGTTGAAAGCTATGCACACTGGGGCTGGAGAGATGGCTCAGCATTTAAAGGCATGTACTACTGTTTCAAAGGACTTGAATCCAGTTCCCAGCACCNACATGAAGTGGCTCACCATGGCCAGTAACTCCAGTTCCAGGATATCTGACACCCCTCTCCAGCCTTCACAAGCACCTGCTACTCACATGTTCACAGCCATATGCACACACATATGTGGAAAATTTAAACATTATATATACATATATAATGCATATCTAATGTGTATATATTCATTATATATACACAAACATATACATATACACATATACATATGCACATATATATACATATATAAATATATATTGCTTTGGTCAGCATTGCCAGATTACCTCCAATTCTTTATTTTCTTTCTCCTCTTTCACTTTTCTTTTACAGCTTTATCCTCCCAGTAGCACTGCGTGTCCCTGTTCCAATCCTTTACTTTTTCCAACTCCAATAAGTAAAAATAGTGATTTCCATTTTTTTGAACATTTTCTGAGCCAGAAGTCAGAGGATACTTTATGATGCTTCCAATAAAACTAAGAGTATTCAAATTCAGTGATAAAAAAAAACACATCAAGCTTCTTGTATTAAGACAGGTAATCTAAAAGAAAGACAAATTAAATAGGTCCACAGAGAACAGAATTCCAACATGAATTCTGGCAGGAAAAAAAAAAAAGTATCAAGTGTTTTGTGAGAATTTTGATAGTGGTTGACTTTCTGGAAGACAAATCTTAGGTTGCCAAAAGCAGTTTAATATAAGCAAAAGCCCTTTAAGTTTTGTGTGTGTGTGTGTGTGTGTGTGTGTGTGTGTGTTTGTGTGTACATGCATGCCACATGTCTCTGTGATATATGCCATACATATATGTGTGTGAGTGTATGTACCATAGGTCAATGTTAAGAAATGTCTATCACTCTACTCTCAACTCTATTTTGAGACAGGGTCTTTCACTGAGGACAGCCTTCAAATTGGCCAATGTGCCAATGTGTCTACTTCCTAACACTGGGTACGTGGCAGCACAGTCACATTTCACTCTTAAGGTGGATGTCTCATTCTTGTGCAACATGTCCTCTATTCACTGAACAATTTCCCAGCCCCACATTTGTTTGGCTTTTAAATGATTTTGTCTATTCATCCAGAGTGTCCAAACATCCATAACATGAAGCAGAATACATATCTCCTGTCTTCAGGCATCTGTCAATGGTAATCAGAAAGTTCTTCCTGGGTTTGAGGCCCATTCATTAAGATGCAAGTAACAAGTAGGTAAGAAAAAGTCATAGTAAAACAATTAAGAGCAATTATCACATTATTGAGTTTTGAGAGACATTTCAGTTTTGGGTAATTGATTCCAAACCAGCTGTGAATCAAAGAGATGTGCTTGTGACCTCCTAAACATAGCTAGTGCTTCCTGTAGTCCTAAGAACTGCTTTAGGAATTGCCAAGCAGGAGATCCATATACTGAGAATAGATTTTTTTTCTCTTCTTTTTCTCTTGGTTTGGTGGTTAATGTAAATAATAATTATCTAAAGAGTTGGTTAAATTGGAAATGCTAGTCCAGTAATGCTGGGAAAAGTCTAAATTCTGCCCTTTAACCAACTGCTGTATGAAGCTGAAGCTGGCTTGGTTAAACTCACTTACCACAGCAAAGGTACAGAGAAGAGAAATGTCATTGACATTGCTGAGAATGTTTATCCCTTGTCCCAGACTACAGGAAACAGCTCTGCTTCATTTACATCCTCTCCAAGTTCAACACTCATTGATGCTATGTTCCCAAAAAGATAGAAAAGCCAGACAGTTAGCACCACTCTCTATTATCAACAAAATGTAAAGAGAACATCTGCAGTGTTTCCCCTACACACAGACTCCTTCATAGCAGTCAGAGAAGGCTTCTGCAGCCTCAGAAAGAATTTGACAGCTTGAATGGTGGCATAATCAACAGAAAGACATTGTGCTACAGTTGGGAAGACTTACATTCTCAAATTGAGGTAGTGAGTGCTTGAGTTTTCTGGAAGACACAAGGAAACATGGACCTAGGTCTTCTTCAGTGGCTTATCGAGAGCTGTCTTATCCCATTGTCTCTACACATCAGCTTTCCCCAGTGTTCATCCATGTCCAGAACCTATGCATGGTCTCCCACAACATCCGTAAAGGTCCTACCCTCTAATGAGGTCATCTTTTTGAATACCAGGGTTTAGAGTTCCACATGTGAATTTTGATATTGACACAATTCAACCCAGAATAGTAATTTTCTCTAAATATTTACTTTTGCCTAAATCTCCTACATCTAAAATGGATAAATTATTCTTCTGGAATAATATATCAATGCTAGTTATCAGACATAGACAGCAAAACATGCATTTCTCCCAGGTGATGACTACAGGGAACAGGTTAATTATTTACAGTTTGTTTTAAACTCTCTTATTTAGTATCTGTAGATAAACAAGACGATTAAAAGACACATAGGTAAAAACAGGAGAAATATTTTGACTCTGTTCTTCACTGTGTCTCCATGTGACTTTTCAAACATTTAATTCCATAAATCATAAATATCTAAAATATAATATAAAACATTTTCCACAAAGTAGCATGAGGATTGAATTATGCCATACAAGAGGTTGCATTAATGCCCCAGTCTTGTTTTTTAAGATCAATCTAGATTAGAGAGTTCATAATACAGATTTGGACAGGAATTTTTTAAATATACAACAGCAGTAAGCCAATCAAAAATTACTACCTAGGAAGAGGATAAGAAAGAAGTCTAGAGGGCACATNGGTTTTAAATGTGGAGATAAGCTACTACATCTAATGTTAGTGTAAAGCAGAGTACTTAGAAGAACCCTCCCCTTCCACTTTGGAGAGGGTGGCTACTCCACCACAGTGATATAAAATCTGATCATGTCATAAACCTTCAGAGGACCTGATTTGAATCTAGCCATTAGAAAATCTTGCTGAAGGAGGAGGCTAGAACTGAAATGTGGTCCTCTGACATGATGGTTACCAAGCCTCCTGTTCCATGATGTTGTAAATGCTACCCTATAAGCCAGTCTAATGGAACCAGGATACAGGAGCTGGAAGAAATCAGGCTTCAGTTAACTTTAAATTTCAGATAAACAGTGAATACCTTCTTAGCACAATTCCATCTCCTCTTTATTTGACACCTATACTTAAGAGGGGATCTTTTATTTTGTTCCCTAAATGTGGAAACCTTTCAAGGAATGAAACTCTTTGCTTTGGCAGTGATTTTGCAGTTTTTCCAGTGCCCTCTATTGCACAACCCTATAACTGAAGCAATAGATTACATACATGTTTACAATGTCCAGCTCCAATCACAAAGCAAGGCAATGCCACACAGACTTCATGCTGAGTCTGTATGTTGATAGCAGACAAATAAATTACTCTCCTCCCACCTTTTCCTGCTGAGAGAGTATTAACATACATTATTGTTAATGACTAATTTATCCTGTCCATCCCCGCCATGGAATATTTTGTCTCTTGGATTCACTTATTGTTGGGTTTGGCCAACAAGCCTGCAACAGGTAATAGCACATCAGACAATGCAATGCCTACACCATGGACAAAAGACTTGAGGCGGCTTGTGAATTACTACAGAGGTTACTATTGGTCTCTGTTTCCAGGAACATGGTAGAACCCAAATAATGCCTGAATCTTTGGCTTAGATTCCAAAATGAGACTGAGATTCAGCAGGTTGCTTCAACTGCCGACAGGGTTCCACAAAACATTTTCCAAGAAGGGTCAGATAAATATCTTAGGCTCTGTAGGATTCAGGTTCTCTGTAGGAGTGACTAGACTGTCTCACAGCAGTGCAGAAGGGCTGTATACATTATGAAAAAAAAAAGAATGTGGCTATGTTCTAATCAAATTTTATTTTCCTTTTTTAGTGGGAGGAGCTTTCACGACAGGGTCTCACTGTCCTGGAGCTTACTATGTGGACCAGGCCAACCTCGAATGCATAAAGATCTGCCTGCCTGTGCTTCCCAAGTTCTGGGATTAAAAACATACACTACTATGCATGGCTTCATAATTTATTTTAAAAACAAGACATGGGATGATTTTGATCATAAGTCATCATTTGCCTTAGTATACTTGTTACACTCTCACCCCCTATAAATTAAGCATATGAAATACAGAATTTGTATTTAAAACATAAAATAGATCATATGGTTCCTTTGAGTTATAAACCCAGTCTCTTTCCAACTTACTTAGAATAAAATCTGTGCTGCATCACGGGCCACAGAGATTCTGTCCCTTGCTCACCTGTTTTAAATGGCACTGAATGCCACTCTGCAAGAGTTGACTTAGGTACCACTTGATAGGTACTTAGGAACCTATTGATCTAATATTTGTCTTGGGCTGATGGTCCCTGACCAAATTCACAGAAGTGTAACATGAGAGCAAATTCTTCCCTGCACTCAAATGTGCCCATGTCTCTGAAGTGTCCCTAGTCATCCTAAGGCAGCAGGAGAAAAACTCTCACTTGAGGTGGATAGGAATCTTCATGCTCACGTGGCAAGTGTAGTTGTTTGTTTTTCTTTCTCTCTCTTCCTGAGGCATAGTTTGTGCCAACAAGCACAATATTGCCAATAATCTCAGGAAGACATCTGTTAGTGGGACCTGCCACCTTTTATGTTCTATGTCCCTCATGCCCTTTCTACTTTCTCGATTTTCAGTTTTCAAAGAGGACCATGTCCCTCTTGTCTAGGGCCTGCACTTGTTAACAAGACTGGGTATCCCTTGTCATGTCACTAGTGCTTTCTTCCCCACATCACCTTCTCTTATTTGTGATTCGAGCTTGCAAGCTTGCTCCTGTCCTAGGGCATTTGCTGTTTGTTCTTTATGGGCTGAGATCTTTGAATTGCTAGCTCCTGCAGGTCATTCAGGCTCCAACTAAAATATTACTGCCTCAGACAGTCCTCCCATCAATGTTAAACCTAACATTTCCTCTGGCCACTCTATGCTATGCTATAAGGTTTAATAATTTCCATAGTTCAAGGCCTGCCTTGTCTACAAGGCAAGTTCCAGGACAGCAGAAGCTATGTAGAGAAACTCTGTCTCAAAAAACAAAACAAAACAAAAAAAAATCAAAAAAAAGAAAGAAAAAAAGAAAAGAAAAAGAAATATAAACTATTTTAAAAAATAAGGACTTGTTCATGGGGTTTGCTTAGGCCTATCTAAAGTGTTATCTATCCTATTTCTTATGAGATAATATTACTATAATAATCGGAGATCTGCCTGTCTCTGCCTCATGGGTTCTGGTATTAAAAGCTTGTGCCACCACAACCTGGCTAACATTTGATATTTCTATAATTCAACTACAAGATNATGTAAATTTCATTTTACTACAGAAGAAATAGCAGTGTGACTACACAAATAAAATACTTAAATATTATTATTGTCATGAATCTCTTGCTATATGGAAATGTTCATCTCCAGAGAATAGATTAATAGACACTGCATATTACTGTAGACTTAACATGATTTAAGCAATATCATTAAGAAAATAAACATCGGTGTTTATATACCCCCCAAAAAATAATTTCCATAGTTCTTACAACCTTATGAAAAATTNTAATCACCATATTTTGTATTGCTATGTTTATGATCTCTCTCTCTCTTCTGCTTTCAATAGGTCAAGTTCCAGTAGCATTTAAGTTTCATGAGAAAGAAATGTGGGTGGATATGGGAGATGGGTGGGGTGGAAACAGGAGAGATTGGTGTGGAAGGGAGGGAAAGATGGAGAGAGTACTGGGAGAGATGACTGAAATAGGTTAGGGGGTGATATGAAAACGTAGTGCAGTAGAACCTTCCTGGNACCCATGAGGTTGACCCTAGTGAGGACTCCTAGTAAGGGAGGATATGGAGCCTGAATCAGCTGTCTTCTCTAACCAGGATAAGATCCCAGTGCTAGGTCTGGGAGTCCAAACCAGCCACAAAATGCATGACCCACAACCTGCCCTGCCTATAAAATGACCNGAGCAATGGTGGTTCAGTGCTTCTGCAAATGGCCAGCCAATAAGAGTTCCAACCTGAGTCCCATACCAAAAGAGTGAGTACATGCCCAATACTGCCTAGATGGCCAGGATCCAGAGCTGAGTGGCTTAGAGATTCCTAGGGTGGAACCAAAGAAAAAGAAAAAAAAGAATACATAAATAAAATAAATGAAATGATTCTTAATGATACTCTGCAATACTCATCATAGGTTTGGTGCCTAGCCCAATCATCTTCAGAGATGCTTCCTCTAGCAGCTTATGAGAGCAGATCCAGAGACCCACAGCCAAATATTAGGTAGAACTCAGGGAATTCTGCAGAAGTAGGGAGAAAAATTGTAGGATCCAGAGGAGTCAAGGATACCAGGAGAACACAGCCCACAGAATCAACTAAACAGGGCTCATAGGGGTTCACAGAGACCAAAGCAGTGGTCACAGAGCCTACAAGGGTCTGCACTAGGCCCTCTGCATACATGTTGTGGGTCCTTAGCTTGGNGTTTTTGTTGAACTCCTAACAATAAGAGTGGGGGTATCTGTGACTCTTTTTCCTGCTCATGGAACCTTTTGCCTTCCACAGGGTTACCTCATTCAGCCTTGATATGAGGGTATGTATATATATGCCTAGTCTTATTGCATCTTGTTACACCACGCTCAGTGGATACCACTGTAAGGTCTGCTTTTTTTCTGAAGGGAAGTGGAGAAGCAGTAGATGGAGGAGAGGAAAGCGGGGTGCTGAAAGGAGAGGAGGAATGAAAGGCTGCAGTTGAGATGTATTGTATAAGAGAATAAATAATAAAACACAGAAGAGAAAGAAAAGAAAAGAAATTCACTGTGCTAACTGATGCACCCTGCATTGGAGAAAACACTTGTGTAATCAAAGAGTACCTATTGTGTGGTGACTGAATATGAATCCAAACTCAAGGAGGAGTGAGGGCATGATTTGAAATTTTAGATAAGAGAAAGATTATGAGAATCATAGTAAAAGACAAGAGTGATAGCCTAGTAAGAGAGACTCAGTCAATCAAGGACTTTACTAGCTGTTGTGAGGATCTGAGATTGATTCTCAGAGTCCACATAAAAGAAGAAAACAAAAATGCTGGTTATGATCCCAGCATTGAGGTGATGGAGACAGGTGGAGTGGATCCCTGGGGCTGGCCAGCCATCCTAGATAACTACACACTAGGCTGATGAGATACTCATTCTCAAAACAATCAAATATAAAACAAACAAACAAAAAAATAGGTAGATGATACCAAAGAAACAACATCCAAGGTTGATTTCTTCTCTGTATTGCACACACACACACACACACACACACACACACACATTCGTCCATGAACACACATCTAGACACACACATGGATACCCACATGAACATGCACACACACATGAACACACTCATGCACATGAACACAAACATACACACGTGAACATGCACATACATTGGAACACATGAATGCACTCACATGTACACACATGAACACATGTGTACAAACACATAAGTACACATACATGAATACACAGAAAGTGTATACACATGCACACACACACATACAAGAGGAAATAAAGTTGCTCTCTGTGATGGGCATAGGTGGACTTAGTCCTACACAGAGACTCTAAAATTAGGAAAAGATTGTTTGGAATTCTAAAAGTTATGCAGAGTATTGTTTGAAGAATAAATTGGAAAAACTCAACTGGAGCACCCAACCAATGTGTCTTCACTGGCACTCTTCACAGTAAGACACTAGTCAACCATGACAACTCACTTGTGAATGAATACAGGAAGTAAGAGAACCTGATCAAAGTGTGACATGTCAAGGCTGTCTGAATGGACTCAGTGTATCCTGATTTTCACCTAGAGCTCTCAGGTAAAGGTTACGGAACAAATTTGAGCATTTGACCATGGGAGCTCAAGACCCACAAGTATCATGAGGGCTGATGAACAGCATATATTGAAGTTTTCAAATCTAACAAAACTAAAATCCAAGAAAACTCACTTTTGCAAGTTGCCTTATTTTAGAATAGTTTATATTCCTGTCCTGCAGAATTGTCAGATGNTTCCCCATCTCAGTGAAATTATGCCTTTCTTTGCCTTATTTATGTATTTTTATTAATCTACATAAGCCCCTCCCTACTCATAATAGGGTCTCAACTAAGCATTGTGTTTGATACAAAGAAATAATGCAATGACTGTTTCTAAAACCAGGAGCCTTATCCAAGTGTGGATTTTATTTTGTGCATCATTGCTACTATCTATGATGGTGTTCTGCTATGAGAAAAATACCATAAATCTAGGAATTTATTTTTTACTTAAACGTTTTACTATGTGCACACACACGTGTGTGTGTGTGTGTGTGTGTGTGTGTGTGTGTGTGTGTGTGTGTGCCATACTACATCTATGAGGCCAGAGAACAACTTGAAGGCATTGGTTCTTTCCTACCATGTTGTTCCCTGGGATTGAACTTAGGCTGTCCATCATGGAAGGAAGTACAGTAACCGTCCCCCAACCTGTTCATTTTTAGAATATTACCTTAAGAGTTTGTTTTATTAATTTCTGGAATACATCTATTATTGCTATGGAATTAAGAAATCCAGGATCTAGGAATCAGCAGACTTAGTTTGTGGTAAGGGTGTTTTTGTTATAGTAAGATGGGGCTGTGGCTGCATTACCACAGTCAGATGGGAAAGAGGCTAAGTNAAGTTCTTCTTCAAGGAGTTTGTCTCCTTCTTGAAGATGAGTTCTCATGACTAATCAGATCTCTAAAGACTCACCTCTTCAATCGACCACCTTGGGAGTTTGGTTTCAAAATTCAAATTTTGTAGAGATACAGTCTTCCGAACTGTCATGACTGCAAGGGACATTTGGGAACTATCACAAGAACTCCATCAAATATCATCTTTCTGCCTCTAGATGTGATTTTTAACTCCTTTCTAAAACCACAAATCTTTCCCTACAGACACAAGCATATGCCCATTTGTGCATCAAAACCTAAGCTTCTGTGTTGTGGCAGATGCTGACTTTTCTGTTCTGTGAAATTAAAAGCCCCTTTCATCCTGTACTGTGGCTTGAGTACATGCCTTCTCAAAGGCATAGAAACTGCCTGCAATTAAACACCAGGGTTATGAACTAAGCCATGTGCAGGACAGGAATCCACTGGAGAAGTTCTACACACCACACTTAGTTAGGGGGAGACATTTTTGCTTCCATCTCCCCACTTTTTCTGATGGTTTTTTTAATAGAAAATAATAAAATCCTTTAAAATATGCAGGTGGCATCCAAACCCAGCAATGGAAAAGTGTTCAGGTTCCACAAAGAGGGGAGAGGTGATTTCTTAGCTCAGACTTTTCACTTCTGGTAACATTGAGGACAGGGAAATCTTAGAATAGAAAATGAAGAAAAGCCCATCTTTCCCTGATATTTGGCCTTAATCTGAATATGAAATTCAAAAGACCTAGAAGGACAGAAATGAATCATTTATAAATCCCTTAAAAACCTCAACTCTTCCAGAGACTGGAAAAAATACTCATCGGAATCCAAAGCTCTTGATGTAATGTGGGTGGCTGGGCTACCGTGACCCAGCACAGCATGTGCTAAAAGCCAAAACCGGGACACCAGAAATAGGAATAAACACTCTTGGAGGATATGACAATCATCTCTGGCTGCCACACTCTCTCACTCTAAGAAATTCATATTAACCCTTGAAGTATAATCATCACTTTAATTCTTTCTGGAGCTTCTGAAGAAGACAGCTCCTTAAATGCTGTCATCAAAGTCTTTTTCTCTTTTTAAAAAATTTTCCTATAACTCTGTGTCACTGTGGAGAGTTGATAGGTTATGCTAGTCACTGAGATCAGTAGAGAAGTTTAATCAATTCCTAAATAATAAATCAACTTTTTGTGCCCTTTGTAATCTCAATGTAGCACATTGCAATTCAGGGCCATTACACTACATTTATCTTTAATGAATAATAAATGGTACATTGGTATTGACTGAACAAGTGATTAAATATTCCATCAGTAGCAGAACACAGAAATATTTTTAATTATTAATAAGCCACAAGCTTGACTTGTCAGGTACAATCATCTTTTGTTGGGTACAACTTATTTTCCTTTTTATTATCATAGACAAGTGCAATCAAATGTCATTTCAATCTACCACTGGACATTTCCCATTCTCTGAAGACTGCTAGCCTCCGTTCGCACTAATTGTAAATGGCAAGAGGCTGAGGAAGAAATAGTGAACACAAGATATGTATAGTTTATGTAAAACAACTGAAGAAAAGTAATTGGAAAGATAACAATTTGCATTAATTCCTCTACATTGAGTTCAAAGGACACTTGTAATAAAGCGCTTGTGAGATGTTACAGTATACACTGGGAGATGGCTCAGTGGGGGTATGGC
The DNA here is from genome assembly GCA_001675575.1 of Neotoma lepida. Classification (NCBI taxonomy): domain Eukaryota; kingdom Metazoa; phylum Chordata; class Mammalia; order Rodentia; family Cricetidae; genus Neotoma; species Neotoma lepida. The sequence continues at coordinate 70,571 of LZPO01108246.1, read as the reverse complement.
TTGCTGCTTAAGACCTGAGCTCAAATATCCAGAGCCCACATAAAGGATGTAGAGCACTTCTGTTGGTCCAGNTCTCCTAAACTGAGACAAGAGGTGAAATCAGAATTCCCAGGCCAACTCACAGGTCAGCTAGCCTGACATGCAACAGTGAACAACGAAGGATCCCGTATCAAAGCAGAACTCTTTCTCTGGCCTCCATGAGTGTATCTGCTCTCTCATACTAAAATGTACATGTGCATACACACATCATACATGTATATCTTTATTTTAAAAAGATTACACTAGTTTATATTTCCACCAACTTCCTGAAACTACTTCCTTTTAACTGTAACAAATATATTGCTATTACTTATTAGGTATTAACTAGAATAACATAGACTATGATGTTAACTAGACAATATACAGACAATCATTTTCTATGGTAACTTTTACAAAAACAACAGGGAAGTGACCAGTTATGTTTATTTTATTCATATACATTGAATTGTGCAGGACTTAAAGTTTTAATATAAGAGCCTATGTTAGGAACTTTATTAACTTCATAGATGAAGCAAACATATTAACAGATGTTTCTTCAAAGTTTGACAGATTTTCTGGAAGAAAATACATACAGATACCATAAAAATTATGGAATACTTCACCTAATAATATCATTTATTAGAGTCACATTTCTGTCANTGATGTCTAACATAGTGCTTTACATAGTAGAAAATGTAATTCATGCAATAAATGGTTACTCAATATACATTCTATGTCTCACTAAAAACTGGACACATAAAGATAAATGGAACAGCATTGCTGATAAATTCAATGTCTGATGAAGGAAGGATGTAATGAATGCTTGTTGAGTTAAATCAAAACAAAATTCTTATTGCCCATTAGGCAATCTCAGTCCAGTGAATTCTGAGAAACATAATCCTGTAAGAATTAAGCTAGATTAGACATAAATGATCTAAGGCCTTTACAAACACATGTCACTTGTTAGTCATCATGTTGTTTGGGTCCAAGAATCATAAGACATGACTTAAAGGTCTTAGAAGATACAGATTTCTCTGTAGCATATAATAAAGAGCTTATTACATGATATTATCATATTTTTTTATTTTATTAAGTCTTTGACAATTTCACATATGCACATGGAAATAAATGAGATCCTATATGCCTGTTAGAAGTCAACTTGAAGTGACTGGAGAGATGGCTTAGTGTTTAATAGCCATTGCTTCTCTTTCAGAGGACACAGATTTGGCTTCCAGCACTCATATCAGTTTGCTCTCCATCTCCTGTAACTCNAGCCTTGATCAAATTAGAAGATCGGAAAAGTCTGCTCCCTAATTAAGCCTTTCAGTTTGCTTATTTCTTTCAGCAGCTCCCAAGAACAGCATTCATAACTTGGAGGGAGTGTTGGCAATTGAGGAGGTGGCCAGCCAGGATTAGCGTCTGCTAATTTGAGGTGATACAAATGACATTTGCATATCTATTCAGCTCCATCTGCAGAAAGTATGATCCACATGGTAGTAAAAGTGCGGTTCATAGACACAGAGAACAGAGAAAAGCAAACAGGAAGACATCTGGTTTGCAATGGCTTTTCCATTTCCCCCAAAATTGCACTAAGACCATACCATTCACTTACTTGTCATGAAAAGGCTAAAGTAGATCTTCATTTTGGCTACTTCTTGTAAGCATGGAGGGTTATGTAACTCNTAGGGCAGGAGAACAGAGCTGCTAAACTGAGAGAAATATATGCAAGGACAGGACTGGAGAAGGGGTAGGATTGCAGTATTTCTGGTAGTTATAGGTTACACACATACACACACACACACACACACACACATACACACACCATATAGCCAAAGCCATACTTTTCCAAATTATATCTAGATTTGAGTTTCATTAGCCAAGGAAGTCAAATCACTGAAGGCATAGAGACTACAAAGGCAGGGGAAAGCTAAGGAAGCGGTAGATTACTTTAGAGAAACTTCCCTGGTTCCTCAGATTCTGAAAGTCTACATAGAGCTGCCAATGATCCTGTGCAGGAAGTTCAGGACAATTGCTCCTCAATGTGAACAATACTTTCTGTAGCCNTGTGCCTTTATACCTTCCCTGAGCTGTTTTAGAAAGTAAGTCGTGATGAATGGCAGTTGTGGTTTATCCAGTAGCTGTGTAATGATGTACTTACTTGTATATGATGTATATGCATGTGTGTGCACATCTGTGTACATATGCAGGGTTGCATGAGCCCATGATTACAGACAGAAGCTAGAGCAGGTCATCTGGTGTCCTGCTCTATCAGTCCTGCCTTGCCAGTGAAGTCTTGTGAGATTGCAGTCTTTCAGATAGGTATAGGTTTTATACACACACACACATACACACACACACACACACACCCTCTAATACTGGAGATCCAGGTGCATGCAGACACATTCAGATTTGATGGCAGGACTGACAGTTTCAACTCAGGTCTTAGTGTTATTATCTACTCAGCCATCTGTCATATTCCATATATATATTTCCTAATCTATTTATTCCTCAGATTATTTTACATAAAATAGAGAAATATTATTTACTCTAGTAAAATTTTAAAGTATAAAAGAGAACATACAAATAATTGCAATAATGCATGAAACATAATTATATCATTAATGCTTATATAATTACACCAAAATATATGTATTTCTAGAGAGGACATGCTTTACCAATATTTTTGTCTTTTGGTTCTTAATCCCAAAACATGCTAGTTCAGGCATTTGGTTATTTGGAGTGATGGACAAAGTCAATCCTTTAGAGTTGAAGGAGGCTATTTGTGCCAATGTCTTATGTATTCATGCAACTCTATTCCAATGAAAAATCGCATGGCTCAAACATCCCTGTTCTTTCAAACTGTATACATAGTGGAAATGTACTTAATAATGTTCACTGTTTTGCATTTCTCTCTTCAAATTAAAATCTGTCCCAAGTAAGTGGATTCTTGTGGGTGGAGAACACTTATATCTGTATCTCTAACATCTGAGGCATCATTGATATTACTTCAATATTGAAACAAAGATTGTGTGCCACACATCACTCTGGAGTTTAAACAGGAGAAATGTAAGTTTAAGGCCAGCCTGGGCTACATAGTGAGATTCTGTCACAAAACAAAACAAGATAAACCCAAACAGAATTTATGAATGGGCATAAGAAGAGAAAAGACAAGAATGTACAAAGAAGGCTCTCAAGTCTTACTCTTTTATACAGAGACAGCTTAAGCTGAATCACAATTACACATCTTTCTAAAGTGACTTTGAATGATATATGAAGTTAAATCACTCTGCCCATTAATCTGGGATTATGGTAGAGTCAATTTTATAGGATTATAGTGAGTATTAAATATAAAAATCCATTTAGGTATCTACAATAAGGCTAATGGTTAATATACTTCAGTTATTATTAATTTTATTCTTGCTATTGAGTATATTATATTAAAGTATGTGACAAAACAGAGAAGTTGCCATCCTATCCCACAAAAGTACAAAATCTGGATATACTTGAAGTTATTTTTCTGAGGATATATTGACACATGGGGTACCATAATTATCTATCCCAGACTGTTGACTGTTTTATTACTTAGAATTTACTTATGGAAATACAACCAATACTATTTTTCCTGACACAATATTTATTACTATTCATTTCTTTATAAATACATGCACATTTATCATGTGTGTATGTCCTTTGTCATGTGAGTACAATGGTATATNTGTGGTAGTCAGAGTACAACTTGCAAGAAATGGTTTTCTGTGTCCGTCATGTGAGTTTCAGGGACTGAACTCAGGTTGTCATGCTTGCAGCAAGTTCCTTTACCCACTAAGCCATAATATCAGATCAACTCCCTGATATATTTTGCAAAGTATCTTGTGTGCATTGAAAGTTTGAAAGATTGGGTTGTGAAACAATATAAGTTCAAATAACTAGCAACCAATTAAGACAAAATCATGCTTCACATGTATCCCTACTGCTGTGGACTGGATACAGAAGGATAGTGAGGACTTGTTGGTTGTCATGTCTCTCTGGGTTCAGTGAGAGGATCTGATCTCAAAGTGTGGTAGAGAAGGATACCTGATATCCTTCAACCTGTGAACATGCACAGTGGTGGATACAACTGCACAAATGAAAGCATGATAGAAAGGAAAAGGAAAGGAGAAAGGGAGAACAGAAAGAAGGAAAGAAGGAGAGGGAAAGAAGGAAGAAAGGAAGAAAAATAAGAAAGGCTGAAAAGCAAAAGAAATCATTAAGCTAATCAGAGACAACCAAAATAATCAACCAACTTCCCAAAGAATGTGGAAATAAAGAATAANAGTTGAAGTTGTGTGAAGTGGGAGAAACAAAAACAGAGAACACAGTTTCTGAAAACAACAGTTTCTGCTAAGATGAAACATTTGCTGACAAGAAGAAAAACAAAGAAAAATTCTAGTCTTCTTTGCTCTCTCTCTGCTTTCCAGTTTCTTACTTAGCACTCTCTTGCTTGAGAAAGCAGATCAAGATCCCAGGATCCCGGAGACTCAGAGCCTCAAAGCAACAGCACCCTAACATACTCAACATCATGCAAATCCTTTCCACAATAATGAACACTGTAGCTTTAACCTTCATGCTGTTATCCACTGATAACTTCAATTTTAGACATTTTAATTAAAATGACTCACACATTTTTCTATATTACTCATAACAAACCTTCAACAGAGGTACTGTTCCCTGTACATGTGACTGGAATACACAAGTGAAATGAGTGTTTCTAAAATTCAATGTATTAATAGGAGTGATGAGGGTATTCAGTAGTAAATACTTGCCTAACAGGCTGAGACCCTGAGCTCAATTCCAGCACTGTAGAAAAGCAAAGCAAACCAAAACCTAATAAACAAATCACCTGAAGACCTTGTAAATAATTGAATTCAGATTCAGTAGGTCTGAAGCCAGAACTTGGAATTTTCATTTGTAACATCCTCCAGATACATTGTGATTTCCAGCCCAGGGACTATAATTTGATGTAACATGTATTAGGAGAAGCATGCACAATCACTTCACATTAATGTGTAACATTTGTCCCCCACAGAAAATTACCATTCTGTTGATTCATTTATACCAACTTTAACATTTCATTAAAATGATAATGCTATATTATCTTCTTAGACTGTGTTTTATATTCATTAGAAGTATTATTGGGCATTAAAATATGAGCAAAGTATTTTCCTTACCTATTAGAGGCTTATGAATTTTTATATGTACATATATGAATTCATGTACCTCTATAAATATAATCCTTAGGCTTNTCTTTCCTAGATAATAGGTATATATCAATACTCATTGTCATGTAAGCTTGAGATTTGTGAATGTCAACATGTTTTCTCCTAATATTCCCTTTAGTTTAGATTTTCAGATTTGACCTGTGCTTAGAGAGCAGAAAGTTATGTCATTAAAACACAGTTACGGTCTCAAAACAGCCATTCTCCTATTTGTTCCGAACTGCTCTTTAGTGCCGCAATTGCTGACTTTACCTACAAAAACACATTGTACTCCTGCAAGCATTGCAAATTTGAAAGAGCAATGGGCTGGTCACACCAAATTCCATTCTGCAATCGAATTGTCAGCACAGTTCTGATGGCTGAATCTTCACAACTTGACCAAAGATACTTCATTGGACAAAATTGCTGTGAAGCTGGGAACTGTGTTTCCTAGGAAGAATAATTTGGGGACTGCCAGCTCAGCTCATTAAGGGTGGATGGATACTTCCCACTCCATGAAGAGGGAGTCAATGTCATCATTTTTATTTGGACTTCTAAAGCTATAAAATGCATTTAAAAGCACATTTTAAAAAGTCATCAGTCACAATCGTTGTTTTCAACAATTTAGTGTAAATAATTTTGAATGTTCTTTTTATGCACCATTAATTTAACTGTCACCATTCTAAGAAAATTAGATAATGGGTTCATACTCCATCTCATGGTTCAAGACTGATATAANATTATTTATATTAAAGAGTTATGTTCATTGTATAATTTAGCATAATAAACAGAACTGAACATTGATTTTAATTTCAGCACAGCAGGCTTTACTAATAATCAATTTTTAAAATATTAATCTATTTGAAGGCTGCCAAGAAAGTGCCAGAATACTTTTCTGAACATTTGTCTAAATTCTGTAAATATTTTATAATAAACCTCACTCATACATCAGTTATTTCTTCTAGTTCCAACATCTGGTGCCTATAGCTAGATTGCAGATGACATTGTATCACTGTCTCCTAATTTTAGTCTACTATCACTAACCACTAACCACTAACCACTCTNCTATCACTCATCATTCAACCATACCTCCATGTCTTTCAGATGCTTTCTGAAGCATCATTAAGTTTTTCCTTGTATCTACCTAGAATGTCTTTCTCTGCCACATATGTATTCCTTATCAGTAAATATTTTAATGATAATTAAAAATTACTCATTATGTATGCCTGTGTCTGTGTGAGTATATATACATGTGTAATTGTACACAGGTCTGACTACAAAGGGAGGCCAGAAGGGGAACCAGGTCCCTTGGAGCTTGAGTTACATGTTTGCATGATGTCCAACTTGATAAGTGGATTCTGAGGTCCAAATGCTGGTCCTCATGATTGTGCAGCAAGCACTCTTAAACCTTGAGCCACCTTTCCAGCTGCCAGTTATATTTTTAANAATTAACTGGTTCATTTTTACATAATTGTGGAGTCAGGGAAGCTGTCTAACATTACAGGGATATCTCAGGCACTAACACTGATTTGTCCAAATATCAAAATCCAATAGAATTATAACACAATTTCACAACCAAAATATTGACTGGGAATAAGTCAAGATACAAAACATTTACATTACCACAAGAGTGCTTTATAGTGACTTTTGATGCTACAACCCCTTGGCTCCTCTTCTGCTTCTCAAAGCCTCTCAATCTCTTATCTTCTCCCCAATTTTTTTTTTACAACTTCATTTCAAATAACTTATGGGATTTTAAATGCAGAATGTTTTACCTTTTTGGATGGGCCCTTTCTTTCAAAGGAATTCTATGGACATAGAATTCTGTACAAGTCTGTACAAGTTGCTATGTGTATCACTTTCCTTTGATTATTGACAAGTAGTGCTATATGTTTCACCAGTATCACCTACATTTCACTTTTGAGCTGGTTTTGCACCTTTGTCCAACCAATTGGTCATGCTTACATTGATTGATCTTTGGATTTCTTAATCAGTTACTTGAATATTTGTGCCTACCTTTCTTTTTTAATTTATTTAATTTTTATTCGTTTGAAATTTTTTATTTATTTATTTATTTATCTATCTATTTATTTATTTATTTAATATCCCAACTGCAGTTTCCTCTCCCTCTTCTTCTCTTACCTCATGGGTGTCAACAAAGCATGGCATATCAAGTTGCAGTAAGAATAAGTACCTCCTTTTGTATTTAGGCTGAGCAAGGCAATCCAGTATGAGGAATAGGTTCCCAAGAGCCAGCCAAAGCATTAAGGACAGTCCCTGCTTCCATTGTTAGGAGTCCCACAAATGTCACATGTAGATAGAGGGCTTATGTTGGTCNNATGGAAGCTCTCTGTTGTTGGTTCAGACTCTGTGAGTTCTTTTTTTTTTTTTTAAGATTTATTTATTTTTACGTGAGTTGGTGTTTTGCCTGCATGTATGTCTGTGTGAGGGTGCCAGATCCCCTGGAACTGGAATCGCTGACAGTTGTGAGCCATGTGGGTGCTGGGAATTGAACCTGGCTCCTCTGGAAGAGCAACTTAACTGCTTATGAGCCGGGTTAGTTGTTTCTGTGAATTTTCTTGTGATGTCCTTGACCCCTCGGCTCCTACAATCCTTCCTCCCTCCCTTCAGCACAATTTCCCGAGTTCGGCTTAATGTTTGGCTGTGGGTCTCTGCATCTGTTTCCATCAGTTACAGGATGAAGGTTCTCTGATGACAATTGGGATAGTCACTAATCTGATCACGGGAGATGGCCACAGGTTACATACTGACTATTGCTAGGAGTCTTAGCTTGGGTCATCCTTGTAGATTTCTGGGAGTTTCCCTTGAATCAGGTTTCTACCTTACACCTGTCAGAATGGCTAAGATCAAAAACACAAATGACAGCTTATGCTGGAGAGGATGCGGAGAAAGGGGAACACTCCTCCATTGCTGGTGAGAGAGCAAATTTGACGGCCACTTTGGAAATCAGTATGGCAATTTCTCAGAAAATTGGGAATCAGTCTACCTCAAGACCCACCTCTACCCCTTTCGGGCTATACCCAAAGGATGCTCAATTGAACCACAAGGACACTTGCTCAACTATGTTCACAGCAGCTTTATTTGTAATAGCTAGAATCTGAAAACAACCTAGATGTCCCTCAACTGAAGAATGGATAAAGAAAATGTGGTATATTAATACAATGGAGTATTACTCAGCTGTTAATAAAATGTGATCAGGAAATTTGAAGACAAATGGATGGAACTAGAAAAAAAAAATCATCCTCAGTGAGGTAACCAAAACTCAGAAAGACAAATACGGTATGTACTCACTCAAAAGTGGATATTAACTGTAAAGTAAAGGATATCCATGCTGCAATCCAAAGACCCAGGAAGGCTATGTAACAAGAAGGGTCTAAGCAGGGAATGCGTGGATTTCTCTGGAAAAGGGAAATAGAAGAGATGGTATTAGTTTTTTGAAAATTTCTTTCAAAGTCTTTGATCATGTACACCTTTCCCAACTCCTCCCAGACCCCTCCCGTTTTCTTTGTGTACCCAAATTAATTGCTTTCTTGTATAAGTTACCCTGGTTATCGTGGCTTATTGCAGCAAAAGAAAACTAACTAAGACAGAAGAATTTTAAGTAATATATATTAGTGGGATGTGTAAAATGACATGGTAAAATTTCTGTCTTTTTGAGGATCTAAAGTCTGTTTTCTATAAATTTTCAGACTTGATTATAAAAACTCTCCCTTTGAGAATTCTCTCACTGGTTCTACTTCCCTGGATGATAATTCCCACTTCTTTGCTTCCAGATACATTTCTATAATTCATTCTTTCCTGATTAGCTTATTAATTTGAGCATATTAGGAATGAAACTCTTGAGAGAACATTGTCTTTTTTTTCTGTTTTCCTGTGACTAGAACAATGCTTTTAACATAGCTGTCAATTCTTATTAATGAAAATATGCACATGTGATTGATTTAAAATATCATTTATGGTTTCAGTCTTTCCTTTTACAGGAAACTTTCTTTATATGTATTTGTTAATTTTTTTGAGACTCTGATATGATTAGATCATTTCCCCCCATTCCTTTCCTTTCTCCAGCTCTCCCGCTTACTTACTCCTTACACTCTTCCAAATTCATGGCCTCTTTTTACTTGTTTTTGATTACATTAAATTATATTCTAAATACATAAATTCGAACTGTTCAGTCCATATAATATTACTTATGTACAAATGTTTCGTGGCTGACTGTTTGCCACACTGGTGGCCTTTTCCCTAGGGAAAACTATTTCTTCCACTCTTCACCTTCTTTAGTTATCTGTACTTCTCTGTCTCTTGCTGAGCTTTTCCCCTTTCAAGTTTACTGTTTACTGGGGTTTTCCTTTCTTGGGTCATGTTTAGGTAATTCAAGTTGATAATACATTATAAGTGTAGCTTTTCTGACCTATCTAAGAGAGAGAATCTCAGATCAAACTTACTCATTTTTTTCTTTTTTCATTTCCTATTCCACAGTGATCCCCCAGTCTTAGTGCAGGAGCTGTGTTGTAGACATGTCTGTTGGAAATGGGTTTCACAGCTCTGAATTTTGATGGGTTGTGGTTTTCTGTAATCATTCCTACCTGTTACAAAGAAAAAAAATTAATGAAAGCCAAGAACTACAATATTTATCTCTGTGTATAGGTTAAGTGTTTAGAATATAATAGCTAGGTATTGTGCTGCTTTAGTAATGTGTCCATTTTAGGTTTTGCTTTATTTTTATTTATTTATTTATTTATTTTGGTTTTTTGAGACAGAGTTTCTCTGTGCAGTCCCTAGCTGTCCTGGAACCTGCTTTGTAGACCAAGCTGGCCTTGAACTCACTGAGATCCATCTGCTTCTGCCTCTCAAGTGCTGAAATTAAAGGCGTGTGCCACCACCACCCAGCTAGGTTCTGCTTTAATATTCATGACTTCACTCTCCTTGGATAAATAGGTAGGTTTTCAGTACCAGGCATGATTTTCTTCTTGTTGAGAAAGCATTACGTCCAATTAGAGAGCTGTTGGTTACTGCCAATATATGTGTGCTGACATTGCACTCATGGAGCTTTCTATATACATACTAAGCTAAGAAACACCCTACAACATACTGTCATAGTCACACTTAGATCTCTGTAATATCAATCAAATTATTTTCTTTTTACCAAGCAAAGAAAAACTATTTTCTTCTGTCCTGGGTTTCTGGTAAAGAGCATTTATGAGAAAATATGCATTTTATAACTCAGTGATATATTGGTGTTGGCTTCTGTTTCATGCAAACTCTCAGAGGTCATTCTTAGCAAGTATACAGAACATGTATTAGGCAAAACTCTCTGGAAACAGCATCATTAATATGCCCAAAGGTTTGTCTCATTAGTTATTTAATTGATTGATTGGTTTATTGATTTTTGCTGTGGTGAGTGCATGCCAAGGCGTATATGTAGAGATCATAGGACAACTTCTGAGATTCTGATATGTTCTTCTACCATGTCAGTTTCCTCATATTGAACTCAGATCCTTATGCTTGGTGGTAATTGGCTTTACTAGCTGAGCCATCTTGCTGGCTCAAATGTATGCTTCATTAAAGCTCTAAGGTGTTTTTTAATTCAGTCAAGTTGACAATCCAAAATAATTATTACAGTAGATTTATGAAAGTATTTGTTCATTTACTGTATATTGTCACTAGCTACAGTGACAGGCTGTAAAATAAATCTCATTAACTTATTCCTTCTATTAACTGTAGTTATTTATCTTGTGATGATATAGTGTATTTTTGAATAATTCTAAGGTAATGGATGTTATGCGTTCTCAACACAAAATGTCAACTACATGAGGTGATGCATTTTTAATTAGCTAGATTTAATTTTAACCCATATATATGCATATATGTACTTGTATATACATATATATAATTTTGCTGATTAATTAAAAATATAAAACCATAATAATTTCATGAATATATGATTGAAGTTTTAAAATTGACAAAACACAATAGTAAGTCAACACATTAAATGACTGAATTTATCTGTTGCATATTTTCCAAGAAAAAAAATCTATTCATTTTGTCTTTTCAGAAATTTCTTTGTTTCTTTGGTCATCAACATTTGTGAATTATTCTTTTTTCATTATATGAATATAATATTTGTAGCACGAACTCTTCACCTGAACCATTTAAGAAGATGAATGCGTTACTTCTGTAGATTCTTGTATAAAATTCCATGGAACTGATTATTGCACTTCATAATAGCTTACAAGACAATGAGAAACAGAAGGGGATGTTGTTTCATATGGGGTGTTAGTAAACTGTCCCTGAAGTGTTCTGTTGCAGACCAGTCTGGATAGATGTCTCATCAATGATTACTCTTATTATCATCTTAAAATTCAATAACACTTTATAACTTTCTTTTAAGTCAAAAATTTCCAAATAAAGCTATAAAATTACAAGATCAAGAATCTTTTAGGAGAGTTATTTTAAGCATCATATATTGTCATATGAATATTGACTTGGTTAACTTATATTTAAGTTACTTTAACCTTTTCTTTGTGTGCCACTTTGCTAAGTATATCTGAGAATATAACAGATGAAAGCTGCTGCAGGGCAAAAATATTTCTTTTTTATATGCAGCTCCAAGCAAAGACAGTAAATGACAAAATGTTGGAGAAAGGAGACAGAAAAATTCCTCTGAAATCACATGTCACAAAAATAGAGACAGATTTTGGCCCCTGACATAATCCATGGAAAGCCATTCTGTTCTGTGGAATTGAGGTGAGGCCTTGGTATTTGACATGTGCTCTGGAGGTTATATTTTAAAAGCTTATCTTAAACTCATAGGATGGGTGATATATAGAAGTTTTGGTATTGCTATAATCTTTATAAAGTAGCTGTTCTAAGGGTTTCCATGAAGTTAGAACATATGAATTCTATGTGATAAAATGAAAATAACATTATTCTCCCACATTTAGCTATAATATATAATAGTCTATACAAAAAATTCAAATATGTCATACAGGAAACAACAATAAAAGAATTGGGAATTTGATTTTTTAGTCACAAATTTATAGACAAATTAGCCATGACTGGTATTCTATCACTCACTTATGGACCTACATGTACTATACAATAAAAAGTATAATTATATAGCCAGCTTCTATCATGCAGAGATATGGCACATTGATTATCTTCTCCAGTGACTCATAACTGCCTCCATTTGTAAGTATTTACTACAGATTAATACACCCTAGATACTGTTAAAAAATACTCTTTCTGTAATTAACTTGCTTTATCTATAGAACACTGTCCTTTCTAAGAAAGTTGTGCCTTTATGTAAACAGAACAATAAGTTTACAGATAAGTTAAAGCATNCTCATTGTGTGCAAATCATGTGATATTGTCGATTAGGTTAAGTCAGAACCATCAATCCTATGTATTATCCTGAAACTTCTCTTAGGGTTTAGCAGGACTTGGGCTGCCAGCACCTCTATGTGAGAGCCCTGCTTTACTATTAAGAGAATTGCCATCATTCAATTCAGTGTGAATCAGAAAGTTGGATCTCAAGCAAAACGTGGTCACCTGTGCAGTTAAAGAAATGTGTGCATTATATTGAAATGTATCTTCAGGGCTGAAAAGATGGTTAAGAGCACTGGCTGCTCTTCCAGAGGACCCAGTTTCAATTCCAAGCACCCTCATGGCAATTCACAACTGTCTGTAACTCCAGTTCCAATGGTTCTGACACATTCATACAGACGTAAATGCAGGCAAAACATCAATGTACATAAAATTAACAAAATATATTTTGGTTTAAAAAAATATATCTTTATTTAGTCCCCAGGGATGTCTTTTTCTAAGTCTTCCTTATTTTGAAGAAAATTATCTACTTTATTTGGTAAATCATCACAGGGATCAACAAACTTAATGTCATCTGATCCTTTAAAGGATTCTATTTGACACTTGGAAAATTATTATTTTTTCCTATAGAAAGGGACAGTGTGTTTGAAAACTACAACATAGCTCAGCTTCTATGTATAAAATGAGCAAATAGCACACAGATGATACATTCTAAAGCCTCTCCTCAAACATGTTTCTGCACACACTGTAGTAATTTCTAGTCTAGCAATGAACATTAACTAGAAAAAATTGACTAGGATTTTGGTAAGTCATTAAACAAGTGGAAAATATATGAGTTCTTTTTCTAGCTGTTACTTTTTATGATAAATCACATATCCCACATAGAACATGTGAGGTCTTATTTTCTAATATTTTAGGGGTCTTGTATTGGATATGAATGTTACTCAAGTACTCATAAGTTGGACTTTGGTCCTTATGCTGAGAGGAGGTGATTAAACTTCTTATAGAGGAGGCTTTCTGGGAATTCTTTGGTTTATAGAGCATGTGGAACTCCTTGAAGGGCACATGACCCAGGTCTCCTCCTTTTGTTTCTTGCTTCCTTGGTTTGTAAAATAAAAGATTTATTCAACTCCATTTTCTCACCATGATGCACATTCACCAGAGGCCTAAAGCTGGATAGCTGTGTCAAGTTGACATAAAACTAGCCAGCACACTTAGTGAAGGCATAGTTTATCTACAAACTAAAATGGAAGCAGCACTGAATTCTTCAAATTAATATGGAAGATAGCTAAATATGTGAATCACCAATACAAATTTGGTAAAATAATGTATTCTTACCATAGCAAAGAATTCATTTATCAAGAGAGAATTTATAGCAGACTGATCTGACAGTGTGTGTTCAATGAGATCTTCTTACTAAATTTTCTTTTGGAAACCAAGCACTCAAATCCAACAGAAGTAAAAACTAGTTTCTTGTTTATAGCCAAACACCAGTTCACTGCAATTGGTTTGATTCAACCACTAGTGAAAGACCCCTGTGTGATAAGGTACTGGAGATTTTTAGGCTCGGACTCAGAACTAAACTCTATCCTCAAAGTTGCGCTTCATAATACAGGCAAGTTATCTATTCCAGAGAGACATTTAGCAGAGGAGTACAGGCAACAAGTAGGCCCACACTACCAAAGTCTGAACACACAATCTACTGATACTCTCGGGAAATATTCAAAATTCAGCTGAGATTCTGACCAATGTTATGCAATGTTCACGTCCCAGCTCCTGTTCTCTAAACAGGCTTCTAGCTTAGACTCCAGCTACATGTGGTGAAGAAGGATGTAAAGATTAAGAGAAATGATTTATAAAGGCTTCTCTCTTAATTAGGCTTATATTGTTCTGTAAGAAGAACTTCTAACCAGTCTTATTAATAAACACGCGGAACAAGAAATAAGGGTGAAAATCTGACAGAGATCAGAGGAATTAGGAGCAAGCCACCACTCACCAACGCTGCCTCTACTTCCCAGGAGCGAAGCGGAGCAAAGAGAGAGAGTTCCGGTCTAACCTGGCTTTTTNATGCCTGTCCATCTGCTATCCTCACCAAGCTACATCACTTCCTGCCTTGTCTGCATGGATCTTCAGAACTCTAAGGTTGATGCTGGNATTAAAGGCGTGTGCCACCACCTCCTACTGCTAGTTCCCCATGTGACCTTGGAGTCACAGAGAATCAAATGGATTAAGGGCGTGTGCTAACTTGCATGGCTACTGTTTACTACTAGTGGCTGGCGGCCCCATTTTTCCTCTGACCCTCAGATAAATTTTATTAGGAAACACAGATAAATTATCACCACATTGTTCTGATAAATACCATGACCAATTTGGGGAGGAAAGGTCTTATTTTAACTTACTTGTCCCAATTCAGTCTATCATAAATGCAAGTCAGGGCAGGAACTTCAGGTAGGAACCTAGAGGCAGGAACTGGCAGAGTTCTGGAGGAACAGTACGTGCTGTCTGGCTCATCATTGATTGTTCATCCTGTTTTCTTATATAACTCAGGACCACCTGTGCAGGGATGGGCCCTCCTACGTCAGTCATTGATAATAAAATAAAATAATCCTACAGAATTATCTGTGAGCGATCTCATAGAGGCATGTTCTCAGTTGAGCTTCCCTCTTTCCAGATGATCCCAGCCTGTGTCAAGTTGACATAAAAATTCACATGACAGCTTCTAAAGCAAACAGAGCATGTAATTATGCAAATATATACGAGGCACACATGGACTTGGTCAATAGGTCCAGCTCCCTGATTAACTCTTAAGGGTATCTTTTGTGTGGTTAGGAAAACATTTCTTTAACTTCTATCTTAAAATAAAACAGGAAAATGAAAGAAATTAACTTTAACCTTTGTGTCCATAATAATTGTGAAATCTAAAGTATTTCAGAAAAATTACAAACGAACCATCTGAACATTTGTATGCTGGATGAATAACTCAGAGTTCACAATAAACCCTTTCACTCCATCACACTAAAAGTAATGAGTTTTAGTGTCACTTTAGCTGTTCTCTTTAGTATCAAATTGATGGATGCTAACTCTAGATATTTAGAAAGCACCAAAGAGGAAAGATTGGAGAAAAGAGAGCACACTCCATAATCTCACCTAGCACATGTGAACATTTGACNTGTCTCCTTAATTTATGTGGATTTTGTATATTAGGATCATATTGTATATATACCATATTCTATTGCACTTAAAAATTTTAATTATGGCCGGGCGGTGGTGGCGCACGCCTTTAGTCCCAGCACTCCAGAGGCAGAGGCAGGCAGATCTTTGTGAGTTCAAGGCCAGCCTGGGCTACTGAGTGAGTTCCAGGAAAGGTGCCAAAGCTACACAGAGAAACCCTGTCTCAAAAAAACCAAAAAAAAATTAATTATGCTTTTTAGCATTTCATAGGTTATTAAAAGTATAAGAACCTTATTTGTGCATCACTCATCTAAAACTAAGCTGCACTAATATGATATTTTGGATAAATACTGTGTCATATGAAATATATTGTTAATGAAATCATCAGTATGTGTTTTACATTATAAGTAAGACAGAGCATAAGAATATAAAATGTCTAGAATATAAATTGGTTATATTTTTTATTGACATAGGAGCATAGGTAGAAAATACATGCCATTCAGGAATTTCCAACAAAGAGGGTTTCTTTTTTCACTGCCTTTCAGTAACCCCACATGAATTTGAATGTTGTTAAAAGGTAGCAGATTAAATAATTTATTTTACTCTGATGAATCCTCAGTAGAAAGGCTGAAAAGTCAAGAACACTTTCAAAAGTAATGGGCCATTTCAATTTGGAAATGATGCTCCTTTCAGGGCAGTACTTTATGTGGTATATTTTTATCAGGGCATTCCAAGCATTCTGCAATCTTCTTGACTTGTGTGGCTTACTTCTACACATAGGATGGCATATACACAAAGAGGGAACAGTTATTTATCAATTGTTTGTATTTAGTGCCAAGATATTTGTTGGCTACAGCTTAACCTGAAGTTATGTGCTCTTTCAAAAATCGGGCTTTCCATATGAGTTAGCTTTCTATATATTTGAGAAACATGCTTTTGACAAGAACTTAAGTGAAAGGATCATTTGTCTTGGTTAACAATTATTCCCGAAGCTTTGTTGATTCTGGACCCACAATGAGCTAGAATGTGACAGCATGAACCGGTGGTAAAGGGTACTCACCTCATAAGAAGCAAAGTAGAGATGGAGACATGNGGTTCTAGATATATCCTTCAAATGTACATCCCAATAATCAAATTCCTCTAGTTAATCCTAACTCCCAAAGTCCTCATCGCCTCCTAAAACAGTGGCAACATCTGAGAATTAAGCATTCAACATATTAGCTTACAAGGGAAATTTCATATACAAATCATGCCAATAATATGCTAGTACGCTTTTCTCCCATTAAAAGCTCTGCAATTGGTGGAGGAAACATTGGAAATAAAAGACAAACCAGAGAAAATCTGCTAGATTTCCCCTCCAAAAATTCTCATATTTGTTGTTCCATGACTTGTCTATTTGTTGCAGAGAAGAAAGTGAGCCCTTTATCTGTTTTATGAGGCATTGCAGAGGCTACAATGTGAAGGTGACAAGATGAAATCTAAATAGCCCAATTCAAATGAAATAAAAGAAGATAAATTTGTGAAGACCATCACTACATGTAAGGGACAGAGATTAGAGAGTGCATGGGGAGCATCTAGGAAGGTGGTTAGAAGGCAAATGTCAAAGGTGGCACGGTTAATTTGTGATGGGTTTGTTCCCATTCTGTAAGTTGATGCTTTGTCTGAATGATGGTGTACTTTGCCACACAGTTTCTCCATTTCATAAGGTCCCCTTTATCCATTGGTGTGCTGTGCTATCAGTGTCCTGTCCAGAAAGTCTTTTCCTGTGTCAATGAGCTCAGAACTATTTTCCACTTTCCTTTCTATTAGGTTCAGTGTATCTCACATTACTTTGAAGTCTTTGATACATTTGGAGTTGAGTTTTGTGCAGGGTGATAAGTATGGATCTATTTGCATTCTTCTAAATGCAACCATCGATTTAACCAGAACCATTTGTTGAAGATGCTGTCTTTTTTTTTTTTCTAACGAGTATTTCTGGCTTCTTTATTGAAACTCAGGTGTCTGTAGGTGTGTTCACTTATTTCTGGGACTTCAATTTTATCCCACTGATCAACATATCTGTTTTTGTGATAATAACATGATGTTTTTATTATTATAGTTCCATTGTACAATTTGAGATAAGGGATAGCAGTTCTTTTATCATTCAGGATTGTTTTGCCTATCCTTGGATTTTGGTGTTTCCAAAGGAAGATAAAAAATTGTCCTTTCAAGATCTGAGAAGAATTGTGTTAGAATTTGTAGATTGCTTTTGGTAGAATGGCCATTTTTACTATATTAATCCTACTTATCCATGAGTATAGGAGATTCTGATTTTTTAAATTAATTCATTTTATTTTATTTCATTATTGTTCCTTAGATACCTGTTTGTTTTCTAACAAGAGACAGAAGTTGTGGGTCTGTATGGTATTGGAGGTGAGGAGGCACTAGGAGGAGTAGGAAGACAGAGACTGTAATCAAACTATATCGTATGAAAAAATCTATTTTCAATAAAAGAAAAATGCATTACTAGTTTACCACAGAATCAATCAGTTATACATTTATTAAGCTTGTATAAATAGAATCANGTGTTAAGGTCTGCATTTTATTTGGCTTCTTTTGATCTAAGTTTGTTGGTCAAATTTTTCTATTATGAATGCTATTGTCAAGGATTTTAGTGAGAATATTTTCATGATACATAATTTACAAAACTGTTGGAGGAATGGTAGCTAAAGAACAGCCCATGGAGAAGACCACTCTTTGGAGGACAGCCTGGCCAACACAGTGTGTGAGCAGTGTGTTGCAAACATGTAAGCCATCCTGCAAGAGCAGCTTCTTTAGGATGATGACTGTATCCTCATTCAGGTAAATGCAACCTATGCAGCTTTTATATCCAAGCCTGGGCTCAATTTACAGCCTGGGAATCCTGACATTTAAAGATATAGTAGACATTTATCACAATTGCCACTTGCCATTAATTTACTCTCCCTGTGTGCATCTGTTCAAAAAATAATTAGAATTTTATGCTGCAGTAAATATGCTTGTTCATCCATTAGTGCAAAGCAAAAGATTAATTGCATTACAATGGGAATCAGGACTATAACACTTCAAGCCACAATGATAACAGTGACAGCTGGGCTGCCCACAGTAGTTTGCTCTGATAAGCTTCAAAAACAAGCATAGATGGGAAAATAATTAAGCCACTGACAAGGCAGGACCAACCTTATTTCCCCTCCCCTTACATTCAGTGGACACTCACCAAAGGAAGGGATGCACACTGCAAATTAGAAGGGTTTCTCCCATGTCTCAAAATGCCCTAGTTTAACGTTAATAATGAGCTGGATTGTGACAGATCTCACTTTTACTTAACTCATGTCATTTATCAGAGCAAGTGAACAGATTGTGTAGAGTTGACCTGATTCGATCTCTTTAACTAGCATCTACAGAGAATACAATAGGTTGGGCTAAGTCGGAGATTTTGAGCAGTGAAGTAGTTCAGGGCTTGGTGTTACTTTAATGTTCCACTGTACCATCCTGAAATGATTTTTTTTAAACTAATAAGAACTCACATATTGATTTTCCCTGGGGCTTCAACTGCTTAGTCCTTCTGTAAATGTGGTAGTAGTGATATCTTAAGCCTGTCTTTCTCTTGATCATCCTGCATGTATATATGTGTATTTACATACATAAACATTTTACAGATCTCTACATAAGAATCCACTCAGTACACATTATTTAGCATCAGTGGTTGTTAACAGTGTTTTTAAGCATAGGCAAGAGTTTGCATCACTTAATAAAACATCTGGGCAATAATTTGAGCAATGAGCTAGCCTACAGGTACAACTACCACTCGTATCGAGTGAGGAGGTGAAGATGGATATAGACTTGCTCAACTGAAACCTTCACCTTTGTTGCATAAGCAAGAAGAGCAATCCTCCTAGCTCTGACATTTCCACACTGTTACTAATGAATGTAACCAAAGTATATTTGTAAATAATCGCCTTGATGAATCATTTCAAGTTATTTTATTGATTACCAGTGCATGTGTATATGATAGTAGAGTGTGCCAAAGTATGCATGTGGAGGACANAAAACAACTTTGTGAAATCGGGTCTCTCCTTCCACCTTTATAATCTCTCAGAGATTGAACTCAGAGCTTTAGGCAGCAAACTCCTTTATGTATTNAGCAATCCCTTCGGTTCTGATGAGTCATTTGTCCTGGGTTATGGCTGCTTCCTTTATGGTGTGCTGACTTTCCTGGAGCATCCTAAACACCTGACCCATAAGGCTGATTCAATAATGCTGGTGAGGCATTACTCAGCTAGAACATGACTACAGCTTATGTTTCTACATGATTTCTCAACTTTATTTTATAAAGGCCTTTTGATTTGTTAAATAATACCAATGAAAAATTTTCAAAAGTTTTCATGTGGCCTCAAAAATTATGTGCTTCATCTGACCAGACCAGTAAATATGCATATGGTAATCCTTACTCTTTGTATTTATCTCTTTGCCTCTNTCAAACACACATACATACACATATATTAATTGTTAATTTATTCTTCTATCACATATTACATCCCAACCACAATTTTCCCTCCCTCCTTCCCATCCACTCCTCCTCAATTTCCCTTCTGGAAAGGGCAGGTCTCCCAGGGATATCAACAAAACATGGCATATCAAGTTGCAATAAGACTAGGCCAATCCCCTCATAATAAGGCTAGACAAGGCAACCCAGTAGGAGGGAAAAGTTCCAAAAGCTGACGAAAGAGTCAGAGACAGCCCCCACTCCCACTGCTAGGAATCTCACAAGAAGACCAAGCTATAAAACCATAACATATATGCAGAGGGCGTAGGTCAGAACCATGCAGGCTCACTGATTGTCAGTTCAGTCACTGTGAGCCCCTATGAGCCCAGGTTAGTTGAATCTGTGGGTTTTCTTGTGATGTCCTTGATCCCTCTGGCTCTTACAACCCTTTGTCCACTTCTTCCACAGGATGTCCCCATCTCCAACTAAGGTTTGACTGTGGGTCTCTGCATATGTTTCCATCAGTTGCAGGATGAAATCTCTCTGATGATAATTATGCTAGGCTCCTGTCTATGACTACAATAGAATATCATTAGAAATCATTTCACTGACTTTTTGAGGGCCTGGGGGGGGGGCTGGTCGTGTTTGGTTCTTTCCTAGGTCTCTGGGCTACCCAGCCTTTTGGTCCTGGTCATCCAGGCAGTGTCAAGGGTGGACTCCCTCTTGTGGTATAGGTTTCAAGCTGGACCAGTCATGGTTGGGCACTCACGCAGTTTCTGCACCTCCCCAGCACATCTAGTAGGCAAGACACATTATAGGTTGAAGGTTTGTGGCTGGGTTGGTGTCCCAATCCCTTCACTGGAAGTCTTGCCAGGTTATAGGAAATGGCCAGTTTAGGCTCTCTATCCCCCATTACTAGGAGTTTAAGCTAAGGTCACTCTTATAGATTCCCAGAAGTATTGGTATTAGCTCTTCTTTGAAAGTCTGGTAGAATTCTGTGCTAAAACTATCTAGACCTTTTTATTTGGGGGGGGGATGTTAATGATTGCTTGTATTTCCTTAAGGGTTTATAGCTGTATTTAAATTGTTTATCTGATCTTGATATAACTTTGGTAAGTGGTATTGACCAAAAGCAATTGTCCATTTTTTTTTTAGGTTTTCCAATTTTGTGGAGTACAGGTTTTTGACATATGACCTAACTATTCTTTGGATTTTCTCACTATCTATTGTTATGTATCCTTTTAAATTCCAATTTTGTTAATTTGGATGCTCTCTCTCTGCCTGTTATTTAGTTTGGGTAAGGGTTTGTCTATCTTGTTGTTTTTTTTCAAAGAGCCAATTCTTTGCTTCATTGATTGTTTGCATTATTCCCTTTGTTTCTATTTTATGATTTCATCCCTCAGTTTTATCATTTCCTGCCATCTACTCCTCGTATGTGTTTGCTTCTTTTTGTTCAGGACTTTCAATTGTGCTGTTAAGTTGCTAATATGAGATCTCTCCAATTTCTTTATGAAGGCACTTAGTTGTAGAGCGAATCTTAAACGGTCTTATTAATTGAAAACACCAGGCCAGGTATTGAGGTAAATTCTGAATGATCAGAGAGACAGAACAAGCCAC
>LZPO01108246.1:30776-44772 GCA_001675575.1 Neotoma lepida | reverse complement strand
GAGAGAGAGAGAGAGAGAGAGAGAGAGAGAGAGAGAAAGAGAGAGAGAGGGAGAGAGAGAGTGTTTCCCTTCTTTTGGTTTTGCTGGTGTGAGATTTTCTATTGCTTGGGTATTCATGGATATAGTTAGCCTCCTTAGGGTAGAATTTTTCCTCTAATATTTTCTGTAGGGCTGGATTTGTGGACAGATATTGTTTAAATTTGACTTTATCATGGAATAGCTTGTTTTCTCCATCTACAGTGACTGAAATTTTTCCTGGGTATAATAATCTAGGCTGGCATATGTGATCTCTTAGAGTTTGCAAGCCATCTGTCCAGGCCCTTCTGGCTTTTAGAATGTCTCTTGAGAAGTTGGGTACAATTGTACTAGGTCTGTCTAAATGTTACTTGGCCTTTTTCTCTTGCAGCTTTTCATATTCCTCCTTTGTTCTGCTTGTTTAGTGTTTTGATTATTACATGGTTGGGGGGCTTTCTTTTCTGATCTAATATTTTTGGTAGCTGTAAGCTTCTTGTATCTTTATGGGCATGCCCTTCTTAAGGTTAGAAAAATTTTCTCTATGATTTTGTTAAAATATTTTTTTCTGGGTCTTTGAGCTGGGAATCTTCTTCTATTTCTATTATTCTTAGGTTTGACCTATTCATAGTGTCCCAGATTTCCTGAATGGTTTCTGTTAGGAATAGTTTAGATTTAAAATTTTCTTTGACAGATGTATCATTTTTTCTATCCTTTCTTCTGTACCTGATATCTTCTCTTTCATCTCTTATATTCTGTTGGTGATGCATGCCTCTGTAGTTCATGTTCACTTACTGAGATTTTTCCATCTCCATGGCTCCCTCAGTTTGTGTTTTCGTTATTGCTTCTATGTCCATTTTTCAAGTCTTGAACAGTTTTATTTATTTCCTTCACCTGTGTGTCTGATTTTCTTTAAGTGATTTTTTCATTTCTTCCTTAAGGGCTTCTATCATCTTCATCAAATTGGTTTCAAGATCATTTTCTTGTGCTTCAGTTATGTTGGGATATCCAGGCTTGTTGTAGTAGGATAGCTGGTTTCTGGTGGTGCTACATTGTACTGACTGTTGTTGATTGTGTTCTTCCTCTGGCCTCCAGGCATCTGGGCTTGGTGTAATTATAGATTTAGGTGCCAGTATCTGAGTTCATCTTTGTTGGATGGATGTTTTCCCCTTGATTTTGGTTTGCTTTCTGGTCTTCTAGCCTGAGTGGCCTGTAGTTCTGGTGACCAGTGAGTTCCCAGGTATAGCAGGATGTCTCCACTGGCTTTTTGGGTACTGGAATTGCCTCTGGGGATCTGGGGTTCTGGAAACTGCTGTAGCCTCTCATACACGAGGTGGTTTCTGGGGTTCTAGGTACCAATGTGGCCTATGGGATTCTTGATACTAGTGTGGCCTCTGGTGTTCCAGGTATGGCCATGGCCTCTGGTAGATCAGTGGTCTACTGCAGGAGTTGTGGGCCAGGGTATGGAAATAACAGGAGGGGGTGCTGTTGGAGAAACTGGGCAGGATCTCAGAAGTGTTGTTGGGCAGTGGGTAGGGTCTTGCCTGGAGTTCTGCATACCAGCATGGCTTCTAGTAGGACAGTGGGCTTTTACTAAAGTTATGGGCCAGGATATGGAGACTCTGTACAGATTTTCATGTATATACATAGCATAGATTCATACACTTTTATCAAAATAGCAATGTAGATAGAGAGGTGTCAGATGTATGCCAGTGAATACTTCCATACACATAAATGAGTTTGTAATCATATTTTCTAAAAGCCTTTGGTACTTACTTATGTTCAGAGCTACTCTGGATTCTAGGATCCAAGGATTCCTTCATACTTAGAATTACCAGTCAATGTAGAAGAACTTATCACTTTAAAAAAAATCTTTTCCCATTCTGTAGGCTGTCATTTTGTCTTATTTCCATGNCCTTTGCCTCACAAAAGCTTCTCAGTTTCAAGAAGTCCCATTTATTAGTTGTTGCTCTCAGTGACTGTGCTACTGGTGTTTTATTTAGGAAGTGGTCTCCTGTGCCAATGTGTACAAGAGTACTTCCTACTTACTTGTCTATCAAGTTCAGTGTATCTGGATTTATATTGAGGTCTTTGATCCACTTGGACTTGAGTTTTGTGCATGGTGACACATATGGATCTATTTGCAGTCTTGTACATGTTGACATCCAGTTATGCCAGCACCATTTGTTGAAGATGCTTTCTTTTTTCCATTATACAGTTTTCTGGACTGGGCCCTCTGAACATGCGAGACAGATGTCTAGCTTGGACTGTTTGGGGGACCCCCAGATAGACAGTGGGATTGTGACCCATCCCTGGTGCTGAACCAGCTTTTTGGAGCCCAGTGCCCATGGTGAGACACGTTGCACAGCCTTGGTGTGGGGAGGAGGTGCTTGGACCTGCCTCAACTGAATGTGCCAGGCTCTGCTGACTCCTCATGGGAGACCTTGCCTTGGAGGAGTAGGGAGTAGGGGGTGGGCTGGGAGGGAAGGCTGGGGGTGGGAGGAGGGAGAAGAGGGGAACCTATAAAAATATTTTTAAAAAAGTATCAGATATGAAATAAAATATTTGTGAAAAAAGAGAAGGAAGAAAAGAAGGGAAGAAGGGAAAAAAGAGAGAGACATCTCTTAAGTTAGAACACAAGGAAGGCTTGGTTATTGACTAAAGGGTGGTACTGAAAAATAGGTCAGGTCACACAGCAGAAAGACAGCTTGCTTCAAGGGAAAGAAAATGCAAATGAACTGTTGGAGACTTGGGTATGTTTTAGCTCAGGCAGCAGCAGCTGAATAATTAGGGCCCAAAGGCCTTCATAAAGGTTGTAAGTCTTGTTACTGTGGCTAACCAAATTTGCCTGAGTAATTTCCCTCTTGCTATTGCAATTATGTGGTTTTAACTCACTAGGTAGCTGATTTTGTGGCATGTATATATTTGGTGTATTGGGCAAAATGAGCTTCTAGGCCTCCTGTTTGGATTGCTTTAGAGCAATGTCCATAAATCCTCACTAAAGAAAAACAGGTTCTTAAGTGTAACACTGCTGGGGTTGTTAGTGACAGGAGAAGTGAGAGGAAGTAGGCACAGATGGATAAGTAATGCTTCCATAAAGGTGGATTGTGACACAGAAATTCTGTAGTTCTGTGTCATCAGACACAATAAAATATAATGGAATATGTCATATGTTTGGTATGGATTACTATTACAGCTCAGCATTTTTGTAGAATTTACTAATTTTTGATATTATCCTTATGCATTTCTCCCATAAGTAATCTTTATTTTGCAAATGACTTATGCAATGAATTATTAAAAATAATTTTTCATACAGTATATTTTGATCACAGGTTCACCTCCCTCATCAACTCCCAGATCCTCTTCATCATCCCACACATCCAACTCCATCCCTTCTTACTGTTTCTCTTTAGAAAATGAAGAGGCCAATAAAAAAATGAACAGATGAGAATAAAATGAAACAGACAGTGAAAGAAAGAACATGAAAAACATAATCATCTATGTAGACACTTACATGCACACACACAAAACCCATAAAAACACAAATNGGAAACCATAATAGATTAACAAAAATGAAGTAAGGTAAATAATAACCTACAGAGAAGTATGAGACAAAATANCTCAAAAAAGAGATTTTTAATGTTTTAGATTTTCAGGTTTTTAAAAATTTTACTGCATTTGAGAAAGGATGTCACTATATTGCCCAAGATGAATTTAAATTTACAATCCTCCTGTATCAGATTCCCAAATGCTGAAACTATGAACTGCCACAGCAGCTCAAATTCTTCTACATTTTCTTATACAACCATTACCTTACACTGTCTCTTCCTTTTGTATGTCTCCTGTTTGACACAGCCTCTAGTGCTAGTATAAAAGAGATGAACAAAAATGGATGAGAAGTGCTATGACTTATGAGGTAATGTCTTATTTTTATCATATGATGATTCTATTTAAACTGCAATTTAGTTGCTTTTAAAATAGGAAGTCATATCCATTCCCTACATATATTTTGTNAACATAAACTGGAAGAATTTATCATAACAATCTTAAATATACCTGTTTATCATTTATTTATCTTTTATTTCTTTATATATTTAGCTTTCTGTCCATCTACCCACATACACATTCACTTTGTTTTAGTTTGTAAGGGAAGTCAGACACAGTAGTAAAATTTTAATGTTTCAGTTTGTCTCTTCAGATTGATTCAAAGTGTTTTTAAGTAATATGCATTTGGTATGATTTCTAAATATTCTTTCCATATCATTTATAAGAAAAATAATTATATAACATGATTTAATGTGGCCAAAAAAGTATTTTACCCACAGCTGAGCTGAGTATATGATGTGTTGATACAGGTTTGGAACCTATATCACAAAAAGTCATAAGTAACAATCATTTTGTATTTTTTCACAGTTTTTAAATTACCTTTCAAAGACTTTAGTTCCAAAAATCTTTAATACCTACAAAGAAAATAATTTTATTTGTTATGGATATTACCATGAAGTATAGATATTTAAAGGGGAGTATGGAATTAATCAATGCATTAATAATCTCTCCTAATAAACCAAGTACCTTCTTAATATATCTTCTGTCTCTGTGTGTTTGAGTCCCTTATACAGTGCTTTTTTTTTCAGTTAAAGAGGATTAACACACTTTATTTTGATTGACAAAGCATCTTGGCTTGAGAAGTGGCCCAAGATCATGAGGAATTTTAGGCAGTATATGATGATCATCTGCAACAATGGAGTATAATGTAAATAAAGAGATGGAGTCAGTGGCTACACCAATTTATAATTTTAAGTTTACCCATTTTCTCTTTTGTAACTTCCTATGAAAGGATATCAACAATATTTAATGTTGGTCCTTAACATTAAATCTGCATTTAAAAAGTTGAAAATCACCTTTAATCTGAAAAGACGTGAATGTCATGGGGATTCAGATTCAAGGTAAGTTTCTTGGCACTGGCCCTCTCTAATGCACCCACTAACCTAAATGAAATTGATCACTAAGTTCCTCTTATGAAGAATTTCAGAAGCCAACCATTATGAAGTGATTTAAGGAATCACTCATTTCATATGGTATACACTCACCCTTTGTGAATATAAATAAATTCGTGGGCAACTAGGAATAGAATTATTCCACAAGACTAGAAAGAATTAGCTACAGCAATATTGGAAGCTAGTCCTCAGTTACAATGGAAAACATGTGGATAGAGGAATATAGGGCTATAGTACAGTAAAATAGGGTTAGAGGTATTGAGCTTTCTCCAGATCAGCTATTCAGCCAGGGAAAATATACTAATTTACAAAGACAGATTTGATAATTACACCATGGTTCTATGCCTATAGCAGCTTTGAATGCTTGGGACGACAGGGTCATAGATTCAGGAAAGAGAACTGAGTCATTTACTTAAATTATACCAGGCCCCCCAAAACCTTCACTGATTATTTACAAAGATTGACTTCATATGTAAATTGATACCAGATCCAGAAGTTAGATAACTAGCAACTGTGTCTTTGACTTTTGAGAATGCTAATTCAGAATGCAAAGGGTGATTAAGTCTTTAAAGGCAAGATCAGTACCCATAGATGAATGAATCAAAATACAGCTGATATTGGCTCTCATGCTTATGATGTTGCTTTAATAGGAGAAGTAATTTCTAGAAATTTTAAGAAAAATCAATATATCAGATGTTTTAATTGTGGTAAATAAGGTCATTTTAAAAGTGGTTGTAGGTGCAAGATGTTCCTTGAAATAATGTTTTTTTCTAGAGATAATCTGAACAGAAGGCCCCTACCTTCTGGAGCATGCAGAAGGTATGACAAAGGCCAACATTTAACTAATGAACATATATCAACAAGGGACAGTCAAGGTAACAGTTTGCTATTGGGAAACACCCTGACGGGCCTCCAATATACCCCAAGTGTGGGAGGCCAGCTGGGAGATCAGCTCCCACATTTTACTCCAGGGTACTCTTGAGGAGAGAGGGACAAGAGATTTGGATAGAAGGATAGAGGGGAGAGAAATAGAAATACAGGATAGCTTTGGGAGCATTTGGATTCTTATCCACCAGCTGCCTGGATCATTATCCACCAGCCCCTCTTGTCTCTTCTAAAGGGCTATTTATAGGAGTTCCAAGGGGTGAAGCAAAAGACCTCCCCCTAGCTCAGCTAAGTGTAGACCCTTCCACTCACCTAGAAACCATGCACATGGTCAAGTAATCCTCTAATGCAGCTTTGCTGGGTAAAGCATGCTCAGATCTCACTAGGAAACTTTTGAGGGCCTCCACACCCAGTATCAAATTTGGCTCAATCATTCCCTGTCAGCATCTGAGAAACTCATCCACAGAGTAATTAAAAGACTTAATACCTGCTATCAAAACCCACACCACTCCGGATATGACCAAAAACAGAACAACTTTTATAGACACAACAAAAGGTTAAGGAGAGATCAGAAAAAAAAAAAAAGAATTTTAGCAAACTGTTATAAATGATCAGAGACAAAAGAAAGCTAAAATATATGTAAATGGCATTGAAATTGAAGGTTTGGTAGACATAGATTCAGAAATAACAATAATTTTATCCAAATCTTGGCATCCAGATTGGCCCCCTCAGGAAGTAAATGTTCAACTTCTTGAGATTAGAATTTTATCTCAGGTAAAACAAAGTGGAAGATGGGTCTGATGCACAGGGCCAGAAGGACAGGTAGTAAAATTAAACCCATATGTGGCCAACACAGCAATCAATTTATGGGGACATAATTTGTTGCAACAATGGAAAACACAGATTAACATTCCTCCAATCTCAGAAAGAAATCATAAAATAAAGAATGCTTCTGAGCAAAATATTAAAAGATATTATCAAGAACAATCACTGACCATTCAGTTTGTACATAAACAGGGCACAACAGCTGCTGATCTTTCAAAGGTACCAACAGCCCTACATTTAAAATGTTTAACTGACAAACCTGTCTTGGTAGAACAGTGGCCTTGGATATCAGAAAAATTACAGGCATTAGAACAATTGGTACAGGAGCAACTAAAGGCTCAACATACTGAGGAATTGACCAGTCCTTGGGCTTATCCTGTATTTTTCATTAAAAAGAAATTTGGAAAATGAAGAATGTTANTAGATATAAAAGTCATAAATAAGGTGATTCAGTCAATGGGCTTCTTACAGTATGGAATTACTTTGCCTTTTCTATTACCTAAAGGATAGCCTATTATAGTTATTGATTTAAAAGACTGATTTTTTTACTATACCTTTACAAGAACAAGATAAAGAAAAATTTGCCTTCACAATGCCTACTTGTAATAATTCCCAGTCGGTTAAAAGGTATCAGTGGAAAGTTCTTCCACAAAGGATGTCAAATAGCCCAATTTTGCATCAATATTTTGTACAACAGCCACTGGAAATAATTCATAAACAGGTTTTTCAATCTATAACTTACCATTATATAGATGATATCATACTAGCTGATTCAGATGGAAATACCCTAGAAAAAAATGTTTGAAAAAGCAAAGAATGTCTTGTTGGGCATTACAAATTATTCCTTAAAAATACAAAGANGAGATTCTATTAATTATCTAGTATATAAGATAGGTTTACAAAAAATTCAACCACAGAAAGCACAAATCAGGAGAAATCAACTACAAACTCTTCATGATTTTCAAAAATTGCTGGGAGATATTAACTGGTTACAGCCTGCAATTGGATTAACAACTCAAGAACTAAGTAATTTATTTCAAAACTTGCAAGATGACAAGGACGTAAATAGTCCAAGAGAAGTATCAGCTGAGGCTGAGAGAGAATTGGTTCCAGTAGAAATGAAACCACAGAATGCGCAGGTGGATCACTTGGATCCAAAGTTTGACTGTATTCTCATCATTCTACCTTACATGTGTTCTCCTACAGTGATTCTTATGCAGAAAGAAGGTAATATTTCAGAATAGATATATTTGCCACAAAAATAGAATAAAAAATTTAGACCTTTGTAGAAAGGTTTCTGAATTGATTCTGAAAGGAAAATTGAGACTTTGTCAATTAGCAGGAATATACCCAGTAGAAATTGTGGTATTATTTACTAATGCTGAATTTTTCTCAATATGGGGAAAAGAATGAACACTGACAAAGAGCTTACAGTAATTTCTTGGGAGAAATAGCAACAAATACCACCAAAGAAAGAGATTTCAGTATAAAAAGAACTAATTGGATTCTTCCTCACATTGTACAAGGAACACCAATGTTCAGAGCCACTACATTCTATACTGATGCAAATAAATCAGGAAAGGCAGGTTATAAGTCAGGAAACTTAAGTAAAGTGGCACAAAGTGCTTACGATTCTGTTCAAAAGTCAGAATTATATGCTATTCTCACAGTATTATTAGAGTTTCCAGAACCTCTTTATATAGTTACTGACTCTCAATATGGAGAAAGAGTTGTTTTACATATTGAAACCACTGAACTTACTCCTTGTGATTCAGAATTAACTTTGATATTTATTCAATTGCAATAAATAATCAGTAATAGAAATCACTCCTTGCATATAACACATTATTAGATCCCATACAGGTCTCCCAGCCCTCTAGCACAGGTTAATGATGAACTTAATCAGCTAATGGTAGGAAATGTGCTGAAAGCCTCATTTTTCATAAGAAACAACATGTTAATAGGAAGGGTTGGAAAAAAGATTTTTCTATCATTTGGCAACAAGCCAAGGAAATTTTAAGGAAATGTCCTACTTGTTATTTGTATAACCAAATTCCACTACCTACTAATCCAAATGGTATTCAAAGATATGAAATTTGGCAAATGGATGTGTTTCATTTTGCAGATTTAAAAAATTAAAATATATGCACCAGACCATGGATGGATACATATTCAGGATTTTATTTAGCAACTGTTTTGAGTTCTGAAAAGGCTGATTTTGTAATCACTCATTTATTAGAAGTTACGGCCATTATGGGAATACCTGTGCAAATTAAGATTGACAATGCTCCAGTATATGTCTCTAGTAAAGTGAAAAAAAANTTTTGCATATTACAACACAATGTATATTACAGGTATACCACACAATTCCCCANGACAAGCAGTTACAGAAAGTTCTAATTGCACTTTGGAAGATGGGCTTAAGCCAGACAGTGGTGGTGTACACCTTTAATCCCAGCACTCAGGAGGCAGAGGCAGGCAGATCTCTGTGAGTTTGAGACCAGCCTGGTCTACATATTGAGTTCCAGGACAGGTTCCAAATCTACATAACAAAACCATGTCTTGACCCCCTGCCCCAAAATGTGCTTAATGAACAGAAAGTGGTAATAAAGACCTCTAGTGATTACACAATGCTTTGTTAACTTTAAAATTTTTAAATGATAATGGGAAAGTAACAACTGCTGACAAGAGACATTGGAAAATAGAAAAAAAAAACTGCTTTATTAACTCAGCCTGTATGCTTTAAGGACATGCTGACCTAAAAATGGAAACTAGGATATGTGTCATGTTGGGGAAGAGGTTTTGCTTTTATTCCCACAGAAGAAAAACTATGGGTACCATCAAAATCGGTAGAGCTTAGATTCAAACAGGAGAGACCTCTTCATTAGGAGAGGCGATAGCTCATCAAACAGCCTGGCTATTTATCCTGCCAAAAAGGGAAACTGCCCTAATTTAAGGTTGGGCAGGGTTTTGTTTTTGTCTTTCCAGGAGAATAAAAGCATCCAACTAAGGAATGTGAAGACCACTGGATAAATGAGACATCTGAAGAAGAAGGATGAANTATCCAGAGAATATGCCCCAAGAAAAAGAGTAAATTGGTGCTGTGGGATGTCTTTCTGGATGCTGTGAATATGTGTTCCTCTGGTTGGTTGATAAATAGAGCTGTTTGACAAGGCAGCTTAGAGGCAGGTGGAAATCCAAGCAGATAGACAGGAAGAGAAAGGAGAGGCAGAGGGACACCATCCCACCATCCAAGGAGCAGCATGTAAAGGCACATAGGTAAAGCCACTGAACACATGGTGACATATAGATTAATAGAAATGGGTTAATTTAAGTTATAAGATCTAGCTAGCAAGAAGCTTGAGCCATAGGCCATGGCCATAAGTTTGTAAATAATATTAAGCCTCTGAGTGATTATTTTATAAGCAACTGTGGACCATTGGTCTGGGCAGGACACAGGAAAACTTCTGACTACAAATTGGCCTAATGGTATAGCAAACTTCCAATAAGATAAAATCTCATAAATCTTCCCAAATGTTTCTCTCTAATGTTCTCTGTAATGTTCTTACAGACATGTAAGGCAAATGGTATTTTTTGTAGTCCCAATTCGCTTAAAATTGAAGCTGACTTTGGAGTTGGAGCATGACTCTCTCCTCTAAATCCAAGCATGCTTTCTTAAAGAAAATCTAAAGCCTTTGTCTTATGTCAGAGGAGCTATCTGATATGGGATAGAATTAAAACTAAAATTAGGGAATATTCTATTGCCACTAATCTCATAATTCTTTGCTTTAATTTTGACTTTTAAAAACTTTTCTTAAAGTGCAAATATTANTTCAAAATTTATAAAATTATTATATATATTAACCTTCTATCATGATATTAATAGCTCTAAAAAGAACTAACTGATTTTAGAAATAGGCTTCATCCAGCTTTCTATATGTGATTGGCTGACTGGGATTAGCCAAAGAATTCTTGGAGGACTTTGAAGTTTTGATAGAAGGACAGGAAGAAAGGAGAGGATTTCTGGGGGATTTTGAGGGCTGGTGGATCGGGAAAAATGTAGAGAGAGTGTCAGCCAATTGACTTTCCACTTTCCTTGGATTTATCAGATCTTTATCTCAATTCCTGACTCCAGAGTTTTTATTATATTGGAACGATTTGGGTAATCATTTCATGAGACTGTGCAATGTAGTCCCTAAACTCAATCTATTTCAAAGATACTGAATACCATAAAACCTAGTGGTTTCATAAACAAACTCACTCTTGTCAGTGTATTCTTGAAACTAGACAATCCACAACAACCAGGGGAAAGTCTGAAGTACCATGTAGTGTTCATGTACCTTAATGAATGTAGAGTCTCATAGATTTTCTCTCCTCTCCATTGTCACTATCTTTTAATTAGTCTTTGGGTAGTGAGATGCTTTGGTCATGTCATATTTTGTCTTCTTGTCTCCCCTATGTCTCACTAAATTGTTACAATAGGACTTGATTTCACTCTTGTTTAGGACTTGAGTACAGAATGGATATCTTGGTTGAAATAAATTGAGTACTGGTCACAAATGATCCACAAACATGTTCCCATATATAAGCAAGTTTCATTTGAGAGTACCCCTTCTTCATTGGTGCTATGGTGTTCCTTAGTAAGATATAGAACTGTAAAATGGATAGCACTTTATAAAAATCCATGACCATATATTTCAGTACCCATCAGGACTGGGGTAGAATGTATGCCTCCCCTCATAGTGTATTAGATCAAGATCAAAGTAGAGAACAATCACATACCTGTCATTTTGAAAGCAGGGTTGATTGTGATTAAGCTCCTTTGGCTTTAACAGTCAAGTTCAGGTGTGTCTTCTAACTGTGTTGATTAAATGCAGAATTAGGCTATTGTCTCCACTCTTGTGGCAGTCTAAAGGTCCAAAAGCTAATGCAGAATATTGTGGAANTATTAAACATTAAAAACAAACAAATATGATTCTGCTTGTCCATTAGTTAACTTCATCAAGTTGTATTTCTTTGAAAACCAGATAACATCTTCTCTCTAATGTAGATAACAGTAATACTTATGAGTATGTCAAATGTTCAAACACAGCAGGCACCAAAAGAGGAGCTCTTTTACATTAAACAGCTGGGGTGAGAAATATGCTTGACTTAATGCATAGTAGATAGTACCAAATGATACTGATTAATATTAATTTTATTACTGTACAAAGGAAATGTTAAA
The DNA here is from genome assembly GCA_001675575.1 of Neotoma lepida. Taxonomy (NCBI): domain Eukaryota; kingdom Metazoa; phylum Chordata; class Mammalia; order Rodentia; family Cricetidae; genus Neotoma; species Neotoma lepida. The sequence goes on along the minus strand of LZPO01108246.1, from coordinate 32,829 downwards.
TACAATATAAAGTCATATAACTTGAGAGATCTAAATTTTGGAACATTTCTAAGATAATATTCAAGATTTACATAAATATTTTTATCTGAAATATGACAGACTACAAATACAGCTCAGCTGAGCCAGAGCTGGTGAGTGACTCATCTGCCAGCAAAACTGCACCCCTGCCTTGATTCTGTGCCCCAGGATCCTTCTTCAGGCCCAAACTGTCCCAGATCCTTGCTTGCCCTTCCTCTGGGTCCTGCCCCTAACCCCAGCAGACTTCTGTCACTCAGGAGCAGGACACACCAGCCAGAACCAGTGAATAAACTGCCTGCCAGCAGAATTGCACTTCTCTCTGGATTCTGTTCCTCAGGTCCTTTCCCCAGGCCCATGCCATCCCAGGATACCCCTGACCTCAGTGCTGGCCCCTGTCTCTCAACCCAAGTGGACTTCACCATTCAAGGGTAGGCCACACCAGTCAGAACTGGTGAGTGACCCACCTGCAGGTGGAACTTCCCCACTCTCTAGATTCTGTAATTCCAAGACCCTTCCCACAGCCCATTCCATCCCAGCTTATTGCCTGTCCCACTGCTGGACTCTGCCCTCAACCCCATTGAATTTCTGCCACTCAGATAGAAGCCACACCAATCAGAATAGGCACAAACCACACTAACTTGAACATACTTCAGCTGTTCAGATGCAGGCAACACCAGTCAAAATAACAGGTGCAGTCTACACCAATCATAAGAACATAAACCCCTGTTACACCAAAAACTAACTGCCAGAAGACTAATTCTCAACTTGGACAGAGACTCCCAACTAGACCAAAGGTCATGCAAGCCTCCAGAAATCCAGGTCACAAAGACTAGAAAAGCAAGACAAAACAGAAAGGAAGGAGCAAAATACTCACCCAACAAGGATAAGCTCAGAAATCAATAATAAGAACTAATCATATGAAACCCAGACGTCTAAATGCCATTGTGGAAATATAATCAACAACAGTCAGAGAAATGTGGCACCACCAGAGCCCAGCTATCCTATGACAGCAAGACCTAAATATTCCAACACAGCCAAAGCGCAAGAAAATGATCATAAAAATGACTTTAAGATAATGATAGAGGGCCTTAAAGAGGAAATGAAATACTCCTTTTAGGAAATTGAGGAGAAGACAACAAAAAAATTATAGAAAATCAACTAATCCCTTAAATCATGCCAAGGGAAAAAAACCAAACAAACAAACTGATGAAGGAAAATGTTCATTACATGAAAATCAAAATAGAAGCAATAAAGAAAAAACAAACTCAAGGAATTCAGGAAATGGAAAATCTGGCCAAATGAAATGGAACTACATATACAAGCATCGCTAACAGAATATTAGAAATGGGAGAGAGCATCTCAACCATTAAAGACATGAGAGAAGAAATAGATACATCAAAGAAAGTGTTAAATTAAAAGAAAATTCCTAACACAAAATATCCAGTAAATCTGGGACAACATGAAAAGACCAAACCTAAGAATAAGAAGAATAGAAGAAGGAGGAAAATCACAGCTCAAAAATCCAGAAAATATATTTAACAAAATTACAGAATTAAATTTCCCTAACATAAAGAAGGACACTCCTATAAAAGTAAAAGAAGCATATGGNACACCAAATAGACTGGCTCAGAAAAGGAAGTCCCCATACNACATAATAATTAAAACACTAAACATACAGAATGAAGAAAGAATACTAAAAGCTGAAAGGAAAAAAGGCCAAGTAACATATAAAGGCAGACCTATAAGAATTACACACGATTTCTCAACAGACTCTAAAAGCCAGAAGGGCCTTGATAGATGTCTTCCAGACTCTATGAGACCATGAATGCCAGCCCAGACCCTATGAGACCACGAATGTCAGCCCAGACTAATATACTCAGAAAAATTTCAATCACCATAAATGGAAAAAAGAAAGTATTTCATAACAAATTCAAATTTACTCAATATCTATCCACAAATCCAGCCCTACAGAAGGTTCTAGAAGGAATACTTCAACACAGGGAAGTTAACTAAATCTACAAAAGCCCAGGCAATA
>LZPO01108246.1:13101-30311 GCA_001675575.1 Neotoma lepida | reverse complement strand
AACAAAGAAACACACCTCAATATCAAAGATAGACATTACCTCATTACCTCAGAAAAAAATGTTTGAAAGAAGGTTTTCCAATCAAATAGACCTAATAAGCAAGCTGGTGTAGCTATCCTAAAATAGACTTCAAACCAAAATTAATCAAAAGAGATAGAGAGGGACATTTCATACTCATTAAAGGAAAAATCCACTGGGATAACATCTCAATTCTGAACATCTATACCCCAAATGCAAGGGCACCCACATTTGTAGAAGAGATGTTACTAAAGCTTAAATCATACACCAAAACTAACACTTTAATAATAGGATTTCAACACCCTACTCTTGCCAATGGACAGGTCATCCAGACAAAAAATTAAATAGAGAAATAATGGAACTAACAGATGTTATGACTGAAATGAACCTAAGAGATGTCTGCAGAACATTTCACCCAAATACAATTAATATACTTTTTTCTCAGCACCTCATGAAACCTTCTCCAAAACTGACTGTATACTTGGTGACAAAGCAAGTCTCAGGAGATACAAGAAAATTGGAAACTGAACAACTTTCCACTGAATTAATGATGGGTCTGGGAACAAATAAAAGAAATTAAAGACTCCCTAGAATTCAGTAAAAATGAATGTACAACATATCCAAACTATGGGACACAATGAAAACTGTGATAAGAGGAAAGTTCATACAACTAAGTGCCTGCATGAAAAAATTAGAAAATTCTCCTACCAGAGACTCAACAGCACATCTGAAAGGTCTAGAACAAAAAGAATCATACAAATCCAAGAGAAGTATAAGACAGGAAATAGTCAAACTCTGGGCTGAAAGCAATAAAAAAGAAACAAAGAGATCAATATACACAAACAATAAAACAAAGACTTGTTTCTTTGAGAAAATCAACAAGACAAACCCTTATCTGTGGTGATATTTTATTTGTCTTCCCTAATAAAATTTATCTGAGGGTCAGAGGAAAAACGGGGCTGCCAGCCACTAATAGAAAAACAATAGCCATGCAAGTTAGCACACGCCCTTAATCCATTTGGTTCTCTGTGACTCCAAGGTCACATGGGGAACTAGCAGTAGGAGGTGGTGGCACACGCCTTTAATCCCAGCATCAACCTTAGAGTTCTGAAGATCCATGCAGACAAGGCAGGAAGTGATGTAGCTTGGTGAGGATAGCAGATGGACAGGCATAAAAAAGCCAGGTTAGACCGGAAGGCTGGCTCTTTCCTCCGCTTCAATCCTGGGAAGTAGAGGCAGCGTTGGTGAGTGGTGGCTTGCTCCTAATTCCTCTGATCTCTGTCAGATTTTCACCCTTATTTCTTGTTCCGCGTGTTTATTAATAAGACTGGTTAGAAGTTCTTCTTACACTTATCCAAAGTAACTAAGAAGGAGAGAAAGAATACCTTTTCAGAAATGAAAAGGGAGACATAACACCAGACACCAAGGAAATCCAACGAACTATTAGGTCATACTTCAAAAACCTCTACTCCATAAAATTGGAAAATTGAAAAGAAATGGATAATTTTCTTGATAGAATCCAATTATTAAAGTTTTAAATCAAGATCAGATAAGGATTTTAAATAGAGCCATAACCCCAAGGAAATAGAAGTAGTCATAAAGTCTACCAACCATAAAAAGCCAGGGCCAGATAGTTTTAGTACAGAATTCTATAAACTTTCAAAGAAGAGCTAATATCAATATTGTTGTGGGATATTTGTATGGTGATATATTGTGTACCCCAATATATTGTGTACCCTAATAAACTTATCTGGGGAATCAGAGGACAGAGCCAGCCATTAGATTAGATATGGCCAGACAGCGGTGGCACACACTCTTAATCCTATCACTTAGGAGGCAGAGATCCTTCTGGATCTCTGTGAGTTCAAGGCCACATTGGGAACAGAGTCAGGCAGTGGTGACACACTCCTTTAATCCTAGCACTTGAGATCTCATGCTTTTGCTTGGAAAGCAAACTTGCCTTTAATCCCAGGAAATGACATGGCTGGGTGGAGAACAGTATATTAGGCATGAGGAGACAGGAACTAGGCAACAGTTCAACTGAGACCCTCAGGGGTGAGGACTCAGAAGTTGTAAGTCTGAGGATTTGTGGAAACAGAATTGGCTAAGGAGTTGGCAAGGTGAGGTTGACTGTCGCTTGTTCTGTTTCTCTGATCTTTCAGCTTTCACCGAAATATCTGGCTCCAGATTTTCTATTAAAAGACTGTTTAGTAATTTGTGTTACATATTTGCATACTGTGTGAAGATATATTGCTGTGATTTGAGCAATCAATCAAAGAGATGAATGACTAATAGCTAGACAGGAAACATAAGCAGAACTTCTAGGGACAGAGAGAACTCTGGGAAGCAAAACTATGCTATAACTCACAGATTCAGAGAAGCTGAGTAACAGGAGGTCTCTAGTTCAGGGTAGGTGCACGAATCTCACTGTGAAGGGGAAATAGAATGGACATTGCCAATAGATGGTGGAAGGGCCCTGGAAGGGGGAATAAGGATGATAACAGGAAAGACCAGGTTGGGGGAAGGTTGAGGGAGAGAATACTGGGAGAGACAACTGGATTCTGGGGGCATCTCTTGGATGAGCTAGAAACCTAGAGCAATGGAAACTCCCAGGAAGCTAGTAGAGTGATACTAGCTAAGACACCTAGCAATAGGGGATTCAGAGCCTGAACTGGCCACCTCCTGTAAGCAGGCAAGACTTCCAGTTGTAGGAACTTGGACACCAATCTAGCCAAAAAGCCTTTGACCTGCAATTTGTCCTACCTACAAAATGTGATGGGGTAAAGATGGTGCAGAAAGTGTGAGAATCATCAATTACTGGCTGGCACAGCTGTAGACCTATACACTGAAAGGGAGCTCCCCATGAAGGCCAGAACATAGGATAGACCCAAACATGAACAGCCAACAAAAAAAAAAAGTCAAAGAAATGATTCCTATCGATTTCCTGCTACGCTCATATAATTGATGCCTAGCCCAATTGTCATCAGAGAGGCTTCACCTAGCAACTGATGAAAAGAGATGCAGAGACCAACTGCCAAACATTAGACAGAGCTCAGGGAATCCTGCAGAAAATGGGGAGCAAGGATTATATTAACTGGTTGGGTCAAGGGCACCCCAAGAAAACCCACAGAACCAACTAACCTGGGCTCACAGGGGCTCACAGAGACTGAGCCAACAACAAAGGAGCCTGCCTGGGACTGACCTATGCCCTCTGCATATACGTTACAGTTGTGTAACTTGGTCTTCATGTGGGACTCCTAACAGTGAGAGCAGGGGATGTCTCTGACTCAGTGGTCAGCTTCTGGGACCCATTCCTCCTATCAGATTGCCTTAATAGCCTTAACAGCCTTAACAGAAGAGAAGACGCCTAGTCTCACTGCAACTTGAAACACCAAGGCTGGCTGATGTTCATGGCATGCCCCTCTGTATCTGAAGAGAAACAGTGGAGGAGGAGTAGATGGGGTGGGGAGGGAGAGAGGAGGTGCAGGGGTAAGTGACTGGGAAGAGGGGAGGGAGAGGAAACTTTAGTTGGGATGTAAAAACAACAAAAAAATTATGGTCAGCTTTTAGGCATCTATTTTCCATTTTTCACTTTTAAAGCTAAAACAGAGAAAAAGAACAGATTTCTATGAAGATGAACTATCTTCTAGGTTTTTAAAAACCTTTTTTTGGCAACTATATTCAACACTGATTTCTCATTTTGTTGAATGCCTATGGTGCTAATTGTAAAGAATATGTTAGCACAATAAATTTATCTCTTCATCATAGTTTCTTCCCTGGTCTCATGGGCATTCTGCCTTATTAACACATCTGTTAAATCCCTTGTAGTCAGGGATTATGCCTTCCAGTTTGCTCCAGATCTCCCATAATACATAGCTAGCATATTTTGGAAGCATTCTGTTACATTAAGCATTAATTCCTTTGTGTGTCACATATGCTTCATATAACTGGCACTATCTCAGTTGAATTATAATTAAGTCTGTAATAATATAATTTCTAGAATAGTAACAGTACTTTAGCAATGTCCTGATACTTCAGAATAAAGTTTATTTTGTGTTTGCTTCAAAATTCTAGTTAATAATGCTTTTTCCTTAAAAAAATAAAAATAAAGTCTTTGCCTTCTCTCACTATCTGGGAGTTATTAAGTTTATGGTCAATTGTGGTGGAATATTATATACCCCAATAAAATTTGCTTGAAGATTGGAGAACAGAATAACCCACCAGATTAAACAAGAGGCCAAGCAGTGGTGGCACACACCTTTAGTCTTAGAACTCAGGAGGCAGAGATCTGTCTGGCTCTTTGTGAGTTCAAAGCCACCCTGGACTACATGAGATTGATTCACTCTAGGAAAGAAACAAAACCAGGCAATGGTAGCATATAACTTTAATGCCAGTACTTGGGAATCACATGACTTTAATCCCAGCACTTGAGATCTCATGCCTTTGCTACCAGAATTTGGGAAGCACACATGCCTTTAATCCAAGCACAAGGAAGGAAGTGATATGGCTGGGTGGAGAAAGGTATAGAAAGTGTGAGGAGACAGGAACTAAAGCCCTCTTTTCTGCTGGATCCCTTTTTGGCTGAGGACTCAGAGACATTCAGTGAGAGGATTTGTGAAGTTAGCAAGGTAAGAAGTAGCTGTGGCTTGTTCCTTTGTCTCTCTGATCTTTCAGCATTTACCCCAATATCTGTCTCCAGGTTTTTTATTATAAGACCTGGGTTTTTTTTTATTATAAGATCTATTTAGAATTTGTGCAACAATCAATTTTGAAATATGGATTTTGGTTTATCACATAGAAATTCTATCAATTACTATATCATTTTTGGAATATTAGATTAGCATTTTAGAAATTAAGACAGAGAGAGCTTTATTAACCAGGATTCCAACCAGTAATCATGAGTATAATAAAATATTTCAGGTATGTGTGCTCTACCTTACAAACAGCCATCTACTTGATGTTTATACCTTGGTTTGTTTTTATCATGGAATCTGTGTAAACAAATGAGTTTGCCCACAGAGAGGGTTTTCTCTCTATCATCTGGAATCCCAATAAAGTTTGTTATGTGCTTTCTTTTTTTGAGAAATATTGTTCACTTAGAACTATGTCAGAATTACCTCTCTGACACAAAGTCACTTCTGTGGCACTTTGTACATTTTCATAGACATTCGTGGTGAAAGCAGGTAGCAAAACTTCTAAATTCAAAGAAATTAAAATTAAGAATTCTCTGTACTATTTTTAAATCTTGAAGACACCAAGATTTCTACCAAGAAAATCCTGGAAATTATATCAGTGATTGACTTCAACTCTAAAAATTCTTTTTGTCCTAAAGTGAGGAGGCCTATAGGGAGAGAGGAGGGTTTTTCTTCAAGGTCTTCACAGCAAAAGGATGACCAGTTTTGTCATAGATGGCCAAAAGGACACCATGCCCTGGTAGATGCTGTTCAGGAGCTCTTTCCCTCACATCCCAGCTCACGGGATAAAAAGGTCAAAGTGGTTGTGTCTTTTCAGATGCCTAGTTTTTCTTACTGAACATGGATAAACTCTCTGGTACCCCTAAGTAATCTGCCCTACACCTACTTTGAATTTCTTCATGAGGCTCCTTGATGAATTCAAACTGTCAAAGACAGAATACATCATAAGCATGCCAAAGAATGACTGTATTTCTAGCGTTTGAGCTTATATACACACAAGTTAGCACATACAAACATAAAATACCTGGAGGTGTAGTAGACATAGGAGAGAGGAAAGAGTAGAAAGTTCAAGGGCCTCCTTGTAGTAACACAGAGACTGAAGGGCTCCATATGATAATCCTATATTCAAACCTGCCTCTCAGGTCACTTTCAATGGCATGATTTTCTAGGTAAAACAATGGACTTTTCTTTATTTATTTTTTCTCAATTTTATTGATTCTCTGTGAATTTCACATGATGTATCCCAATCCCACTTATCTCCCTGTCCCCTTGCTTCCAAACCTCTGCCCATGCAACCTCTGTAGGGAAAAGGGGTCAGCTAAAGAAATCCACCCTGACCCTGAAACCCAGAACCAGTGAAAGAAGCACAGCCTGGATCTGAGACCTGAGCCAGTGAAAGAAACATTCTGAATCCAGAACCAATGAAACATGCCCTGACTCTGAAACCAGTGTCAAAGAAACACTCTTTGTCCCTAGAATCAGAGCCAGTGAAAGAAATATGTCCTGGTCTTAGAATTAGAGCCAGAAACCTAAAAAGGGCCAGCGAAAGAAACACAGTTTGGCTCTGAAATCAGAGCCATATCTGCTCCTGACCAACTGACCTAGAAACCAACTAATCACAGAGCAGGAGACCAACCAATTTCTGAGCACCATGACCCTGGAACCAAGAACCAGTGAAAGAAACACACCCTGCATCTGAGACCTGAGCCAGTGAAAGGAACACTTTATACCTCAACGCAGAACCAAAGAAAAATGCCCTAACTCTGAAACCAGTACCAAAGAAACACACTTTGTCCCTAGAATCACAGCCAGTGAAAGAAATATGCCATGGCCTTAGAATTAGAGCCAAAAAGCTAAAAAAAAAAAAAAAAAGGCAGTGAAAGAAACACACTTTGGTTCTGAAATCAGAGCGGTCTCTGCCCCTAATCAATGCCTGAACAGAAAATCTTCTTCCTGGAGAAACCCCGCCCCTAAGAAACCCTATATAAACCACTCTGCCTGTTCAGTTGTTAGCTGTTCTTTCCCACTCTGGTAGAGGCAGTCACTCTCCTGGGCTCCTCCTTCCCAAATAAATCTCTTACTCAAAAGAGTCTTGGGTAAAGATCTTCATTTGCCAGCACAGAGAAGAACCCTGCTAAGATGTCCGTAGGGAGAGTGAGCAGATAAAACCTTGCAAAGAGGTTCCCTTGGGGGCCTGAGCAAGGTGGATCAGAACAGAAGAATCTTGCTGAGATGTCTCTTNGGAGACTGAGAAAGTTGGAGCAAAAGTAACAACTTTTCACCAGAGCGGGAGGAGATTGCTACATTTCTGCAGGGATTTCCCCTTTAGCAGAGTGAAGCAAAAGAAGCAACATCTTGGGCCAGAAAGAAGAAGCAGAGCTCTGCTTGGAAGTCCCCCTAAGGGGGCTGAGCAAACCTCAGCTGTAGCAGCTCTCCAGGCAAGGAACAGGATTCTATGTCCTGTGGGGAGACCATCTCCCACTGCACCCCAGCTCTAGGTATAGCCTGTAGTTGGAAGTTTCTCCATCCTGCCTGGTCCCACAAGGCCCCATGAGGTCCAGAAAATGATGAGGATATCGCTCTGTATGCTGTGAATATGTGTTGCTCTGATTGGTTGATAAATAAAGTTGTTTGGCCAATGGTGAGGCAGAATAAGGTTAGGTAGTATATTCTAACTAGAGAGAGAGCAACAAGAAAGCAGAGCTAAGCAGATGCTGCTAGCCACCCCCAAAAGAAGCAAGATGTAAAGGTACTGAAAGGCCACAAGCCATGTGACAAGTATAGATTTATAAAAATAGGTTAATTTAAGATCTAAGAGCTAGCTAATGAGAAGCCTAACCCATTAGGCCACATAGTTTGGAAATAATATAAGCCTCTGTGTGTTTACTGGGGCCAGAATGGCTGCGGGACAGTGGGGCCAGGCTGGACTGTATGGGGCCTGGTGGAACCAGGCAGGACAGAGAAACTTCCAATTACAATAGCCTGACTTCCTGAGCAGTCAGGATACCTTTTCCCCAGAGTTGTAACACTCACTTACAATCTCTCTCCAAAATCAAAATGAAATTTAAAAGAAAAACCAAAAAACAAAAAGAAGAAAGAAAAAAAAAAAACAGAGAGAAGAATCTCGTTGAGGAAGCTGTAGTGTTGCTCACTAAGTCACACAGTTTACCCTTTAGTCTATTAATCTTTACATGTAAGCGTTCATTGCTGTGAGTCATTGGTCTGGTTCAAGGCTTCTGGCTTCTGCTACACTATCAATAATGGGCTGTCTCTTGGGATTCCTCTTGGGTATCCTGTTGTTGTTCTGTGTTGTGGTGATCCTGACGTTTTGGATCTGTAGGTTCTTTCCCTTCATATTCTCCAACAGTTCATCAATATGGTGGATGTTGGAGTGGGCTAACTTATAGCCCTGGTTCTGGGCCTGGATGGTAGCTGTGTTGGTCAACCCACCAACTCTCTCTCATAATTACTACCCAAGCAAGCTCTCCTGCACTGCCTCAGCTTGCTAGCTTTCCCAGTGTAGCCTGCAGCAAGTTCTCCTGTCCTCAGGTCCCCAGTCCAGCCTACTGACACACCACCAGGGCCAGTTCTACTGTTGAGCCCAGGTGAGGTACACGGCCATTTGTCCTGATTGCTACAGGGATTATNNGGTGAGGGGGTGTCAGCTCTCCTGCGTGTTGCAACTGGTGAAGGGCAGGGCTAGTTCTCTCACTCTCATGACCTTGTGGCAAGCTCTCTTGCCTGTCACAGGTAGGAAGGGGAGGAGGGGGAGGGCATCTTTCCCTCATCCATGCCGCCACATGGAGAAAAATGGTATAGGGCTGGGGTCAGCTCTAGTGTGCTGCCTAGATAGAGTGCAGAGCCTGCTCTCCTGTGTGCAGCAACCACTGAGAGGCAAGGCTAGTTCTCCTACTTTCATGACCCCAGGGCCAGCTGTCCTTCCTGACACAGGTGGAAATGGGTGAGCAGGGCAGGACATCTTCCTCTCACCCATCTCACCATATGGCAGATGAGGGGGTGGTGCTGCCCTCATGACCTGGGAGTCAGCTCACCTGCATCCCCATAATAGATTCAGCTCTAGTGTGCTTCCCTGGTGAGTTGCAGGACCACGGTGAGGGGTGGGACCATTTTTCCCTAGGNGGGCAGGCAGCTCTCCCCTGAGAGTCTAGACCAGATCTCCTACCACAGTACCCATCTAGTGGCAGGGCCATCCATCCCAGGGCCAGTGAAGTGTGGGGCTGGCTCAGTACAGCATTCAGGTTTTCATACATGTGTTTTCCATGACTAACACCAGCCATGGACATCGTCACAGACCCCAGCTGTAGCAGGACCATAGACCCAGGGCATGGCCCTGAGTAGCAGCTTGGGCCTGGACATCACCATGGCTCAAATGGCAGCCCAGGCCACTCAGATCAGTACCGCCCTGGGGGCAGCATGGCCCTCCAACACCACCATGGTCCCAGGTGGCTGAACAGACCTTGGACATCCTCTCAGTGGTAATAGGAGCTGTGGACATTGTCCCAGACCCTGATCGTTTCAGGGCCACAGACCCAGACATGGCTGCAGATAGANATCAGGGCNNTGGTGTCTCCATGGTTCCAGGTGGTAGGGTAGGGTAGCACAGGCTTCCCAGATCAGTATGGTCTCTGCAGCAGCATGGCCCTTGGACACCAACATGGCCTCAGGTGGCTGATCACATCCTGGTCATCTGCATGGCTCTTGGTGGTAACAGGAGTCACAGACATTTGTTCAGACCCTGGCTGATACAGAGCCATGGACCCAGACATGGCGTTAGTCAGCAGTGTTGACCTGGATGACAATGTGGCTCCAAGTGACAGCACTGGCAACTCAAGTTGGCATGGCCCCTGTGGCAGCACAGCCTTAGGACACCATTGTAGTTACAGGCTGAGGCTTAGACTCTGGGCATTTGTGTGGCCTATGGTGACAACATGGGCCCCTGGACATCAACAGAGAACCTGGCTGTGGCTGGACTATAGACCTAGACATGATTCTCAGCAGCATCCCAGGCCTGGATGTCACCATGGCCCCAGGTTGAAGCTCAGGCCTCTCAGATTGGCATGGCCCTCAAGGCAGTGTAGTCCTTGGACATCATCATGAATCTGGGTAGTGGTCCAGACTACAGGCCTCTGCATGGCCCTCAGTGGTGACCAGAGTCACAGAGAGGCCCCTTGACCACTTCAGAGCCTTAAATCAAAATTTGGCCCTTGGCAATAGCCCAGGCCGGGACATCACTCTGGACTTAAGTGGCAATCAGGCCATTCACAATTACCTGTTCATCACCACCCTCACCTCTTCAGATACACCTCTCTTCCCAGCCCATGTACATTTCTGCTTCTCTCTCCTTTGTTTCCCCACCCTGTGCTTGTTCAACATAATGGTCCCCTGATGCCTGACTGGCTCCTCATTGAGTCACAGGTGGCACATGGTTGAGTCCTGCCTGCCTCATCAACAAGACATGGCATAAAGATGTTGCTTTTCATCTCCCCTGTGCCCCAGGCCTAGAAACCACAAGCTTGGTATACTGGTGAACGACCACATGGTGCCTTTGGTGTCAAGTGGGTCCTGGATAGNTGTGGGCCCTCCAGACCAGGATATATGGGGGAGCCATCTGTGTCCTCCGCTTCTCACACCTTGAAAGTGAAGAGCAGGTCCTGAATCCGGACTTTTCTTTAAAAGGTTTTGTGGGTTNNTCCAATCTGTAAAATATTTAGACATTTGATGTACACTTCTCAGCTTATGTGTTAAGTTTCCACTTATGTGTTAAGAAAAGTCTGTAGAAAGTATATGCAGAAGGGAGGAGTAAANAGTTTGATGCATAGTAGTTTGTTTTCATAAGAATTAAGATACTGGATTGTCACTCAGTGGTAGATTGTGGACTTGTGAGAAGTCCTAGGTTTGATACTCAGAAATTACTCAAGTTGCACACAAAGAAGGAGAAGGTAAGACTGTTTCTTATATGCAAGCATGCAAGAATAAAAAGGTCCCACAATGTGACAACTGTGGAATTATTTCTCTCTTCGTTACTGCACTCGAATGCACAGCTTCCTGCCATTAGTCTCTTATTGTCAGTTACGACTTGAATGTCTTTCAAAGTTTTAGTTTCATCTTCCTAGGGCATAGATGGCATTGTCAAAGCTGGTCACATGATGCCTGAGTGGTAAGCAGTAAGAAGAGTTCTGAGTTGTAAGCAGTAAGAAGAGTTTAGGAAATGTGAAAAGGAGTGAATCAGACCCAAGCCTGGAGACAACAAGCACTGTGTCCGCTGATCTTTGAGCACCAAGAGTTAGGACAAGTGATTTCAACTGATTTAAAGATGTGAATGTGTTTGAAGAAGAATTACTTTTTATGTCTTTTAAGACTTTTCTTGAAAACTCTATTCAACATTCATTTCTCACTTTATTGACTGCCCCTGGTGCTAATTGTAAAGACTATATTAGCACATANTGCAAAATAAAATGTAGTGAGCAGCCATGTGGGCAGTAAGAAATGGGAAATAGAGATCATTGAGTAACTTACATCCATCCTCTGCACAATAAGTGCAAATGCCCAGACACATTTGGGATCTGGGTAAATAACAAGTTATACACAATTTACTAAGTGAGGTGCAAAACTGAAGAGATCTGAAACAATCTGTTAAGGTCACAATTGGACAACTTAAGAGTTAATGTGTGGCATATGCCATGGGAAGCCAGATAAGTGTTTAACTATAGAAAATTTCCCCAGAACAATGATTTCAAAGGATAATCTGGTAAATACATGAAATTAGTCAGAAGATTTACTATTTAGAATCAGAAAGGCAAGTAATAAGGTTGTGATGAAAACCAGACATTGAATGTGTCTGTACTTATTTTTTTCTTTTTAAGCATTTATTTATTTTATATCCAGACCCCAATTTCCCCTTCCTTCTCTCCACCAAGTCCCTCCCTCATCTCTTCTCTGCCCGTCCCCTGTCTCTTATACACATCTAGATGTGTATAAGAGACAGCTATAAGCCCCTATGAGCCCAGGGTAGTTGATTCTGTGGGCTATATTTTCCTGGTATCATCAACCTCTCTGGCTCCTACAATCCTTCCTCCCCTTCTTCAGCAGGATTCCATTAGCTTGGCTTAATATTTGACTGTGGGTCTCTGTATCTGTTTCCATCAGTTACTGAATGAAGGTTCTCTGATGACAATTGGGTGAGGCACCAATCTATGAGTATAACAGAATATTGTTAGGCATCATTACATTAACATTGTTTTTCTCCAGTCATCTTAGATCTCTGGGCCATCCAGCCTCTGGCCTCTGGGTCTTGGAACTCCAGGCAGTGTCAGGAGTGGGCNCACTCTCNTATCATGAATCTCAGGCTGGACCAGTCATTGGTTGGCCACTCCCACAATCTCTGTGCCCCACCCCTTACCCCAGCACACCCCATAGGCAGGACAGACTGTAGGTCAAAATTTATGTGGCTGTATTGATGTCCCAGTCCTTCCACTGGAAGTCTTGCCTAGTCAGAGGAGATGGCCAGTTAAGGCTACATGTCTCCATTGCTTCGAGTTTTGATAGGGTCATCCTTGTAGATCCCTTAGAGTTTCTTTTGCAGCATGTTTCTAGCTCNACCTGAAATGTCCCCTCTTTTCAGTTTTCTCTTTTGGTACTTCCCCCTCCCCCCTCTCCCACCTGATTCTTCATGTTCCCATCTCCTTCTACCCTAAGTCCACTCACAAAATCTCCTCTATTTCCCCTTCATAGTGAGACTTGAGCTTCTCCTATTGAACCCTCCTTGTTACATAGCCTCTCTTGGTCTATGGGTTGTAGCATAGTTATCTTTTACCTTACAGCTAACATTCACTGATAAGTGAGTACATACCATGTTTGTCTTTCTGGGTCTGTGTTACCTCACTCAGGATGATTTTTTTTCTAGTTCCATCCATTTACCTTCAAATTTCATGATGTTCTTGTTTTTAATAGCTGAGTAATACTCCATTGTTTAAATGTACCACATTTTCATTAGCTATCTTTCAGCTGAGGGACATCAAGGTTGTTTCCAGGTTCTGGCTATTACAAATAATGATGCTATGAACATAGTTGATGGTATGACTGGGGATCCTTTAGGTATATGCCCAAGAGTGGTATAGCTAGGTCTTGGGATTGAACAATTGGAAATATAATGAGAAACCACCATACTGATTTCCACAGTGGTTGTATAAATTTGCACTCCCACCAGCAGTATAGGAGTGTTCCCCTTGCTCTACATCCTCTCCAGGATAAGCTGTCACCTGTGGTTTTGATCTTAGCCATTCTGACAGGTGTAAGANAGAATCTGAAAGTATTTTTGATTTGCAGTTCCTTGATGGCTAAGGATGATGAACATTTCTTTAAGTGTTTCTCAGTAACTTGAGATTCTTCTTTTAAGAATTCTTTGTTTAGATGTAAACCNCAATTTTTAATTGGGTTCTTTGGTTTTTTGATGTCAAATTCCTTGAGTTCTTTATATATTTTGGAAATCAGTTCTCTGTTAGATGTGAGATCAATAAAGATCNTTTTCCATTCTGTAGGCTGCCATTTTGTCCTGTTGATGGTGTCCTTTGCCTTACAGAAACTTTTTAGTTTTNTGGGGGTCCTATTTAGTAATTGTTGATCCTAGTGCTTACACTATTGGTGTTCCATTCAGGAAGTTGTCTCCTGTGTCAATAAATTCAAGGCTATTTCCCACTTTCTCTTCTATCAGTTTCTTTGCATCTAGATTTATTTTGAGGTCTTTGATCACCTGGACTTGAGTTTTGTGGAGAGTAATAGATATGGATCTTTCGTATTCTTCTACATGCCAACATCAAGTTAGAGGGACACCATTTGTTGAAGATATGCTTTTTTTCTATTGTGTATTTCTGGCTTCTTTATCAAAACTCAAATGTGCATAGATGTTTGAATTTATGTCTGGGTTTCCTATTTGATTCTATTGGTCCACTTGTCTGTTTTTATGCCAATACCACNTTGTTTTTATTATTATGGCTCTGTAGCAGAGCTTGAAATAAGGGATAGTGATGCCTCCAGAANTTCTTTTATTGTACAGAATTGTTTTAGTTATTCTGGATTTTTTGTTTTTCCATAAGAAGTTGAGTATTTTTCTTTCAAACTCTGTAAAGAATTGTGTTCAAATTTTGCTGGAGATTATGTTAAATCTAGATTGCTTTTGGTAGGATGGCCATTTTTACTTTGTTAATCCTACCTATCCATGAGCATAGGAAATCTTTCCATCTTCTGATACCNTCTACAATTTCTTTCTTCAAAGACTTGAAGTTCTTATCATACAGATCTTTCACTTGCTTGGTTGGAGTTATCTAGAAATATTTTAAATTTTTTTGGCTATTGTGAAGGGTGCTCATTCCCTGATTTCTTTCTCAACCCTTTTACTGTTCATATATAAGAGGACAACTGATAGTTTTTGGATTAATCTTGTATCCAGCCACCTCACTATAGGTGTTTATTGGCTTTGGAAGTTTCCTGGCAAAATNTTTGGTGTTGCTTATGTGTATTAACATATCATCTGGGAATAGTGATACTTTGTCTTTTTCCTTTCCAATTTTTATCCCCTTGATTTCCTTCAGGTGTCTTATTGCTCTAGCTAGAACTTCAAGTATTATATTGAATAGATATGGAGAGAGTTGACTTGTTCCTAATTTTAGTGGAATTGCTTTGAGTTTCTTTCCATTTATCTTGATGTTGGCTATATATTGCCTTTATTATGTTTGTGTATATTCTTTGTATCCCTGATGTTTCCAAGTCTTATATCATGAAGGGGTGTTGCATTTTGTCAAAGGCTTTCTCAGCATCTAATGAGATGATCATGTGTCTTTTTTCTTTCAGTTTGTTTATATGGCTGATTATATTGACAGATTTTCCTATGTTGAACCATCCCTGCATCTCTAGGATAAAGCCTACCAATTGTGATGGATAATATTTTAGATATATTCATGGATTCAATTTAAAAGTATTTTGTTGAGTATTTTTACANTGGGGGTCCTATTTAGTAATTGTTGATCCTAGTGCTTACACTATTGGTGTTCCATTCAGGAAGTTGTCTCCTGTGTCAATAAATTCAAGGCTATTTCCCACTTTCTCTTCTATCAGTTTCTTTGCATCTAGATTTATTTTGAGGTCTTTGATCACCTGGACTTGAGTTTTGTGGAGAGTAATAGATATGGATCTTTCGTATTCTTCTACATGCCAACATCAAGTTAGAGGGACACCATTTGTTGAAGATATGCTTTTTTTCTATTGTGTATTTCTGGCTTCTTTATCAAAACTCAAATGTGCATAGATGTTTGAATTTATGTCTGGGTTTCCTATTTGATTCTATTGGTCCACTTGTCTGTTTTTATGCCAATACCACNTTGTTTTTATTATTATGGCTCTGTAGCAGAGCTTGAAATAAGGGATAGTGATGCCTCCAGAANTTCTTTTATTGTACAGAATTGTTTTAGTTATTCTGGATTTTTTGTTTTTCCATAAGAAGTTGAGTATTTTTCTTTCAAACTCTGTAAAGAATTGTGTTCAAATTTTGCTGGAGATTATGTTAAATCTAGATTGCTTTTGGTAGGATGGCCATTTTTACTTTGTTAATCCTACCTATCCATGAGCATAGGAAATCTTTCCATCTTCTGATACCNTCTACAATTTCTTTCTTCAAAGACTTGAAGTTCTTATCATACAGATCTTTCACTTGCTTGGTTGGAGTTATCTAGAAATATTTTAAATTTTTTTGGCTATTGTGAAGGGTGCTCATTCCCTGATTTCTTTCTCAACCCTTTTACTGTTCATATATAAGAGGACAACTGATAGTTTTTGGATTAATCTTGTATCCAGCCACCTCACTATAGGTGTTTATTGGCTTTGGAAGTTTCCTGGCAAAATNTTTGGTGTTGCTTATGTGTATTAACATATCATCTGGGAATAGTGATACTTTGTCTTTTTCCTTTCCAATTTTTATCCCCTTGATTTCCTTCAGGTGTCTTATTGCTCTAGCTAGAACTTCAAGTATTATATTGAATAGATATGGAGAGAGTTGACTTGTTCCTAATTTTAGTGGAATTGCTTTGAGTTTCTTTCCATTTATCTTGATGTTGGCTATATATTGCCTTTATTATGTTTGTGTATATTCTTTGTATCCCTGATGTTTCCAAGTCTTATATCATGAAGAGGTGTTGCATTTTGTCAAAGGCTTTCTCAGCATCTAATGAGATGATCATGTGTCTTTTTTCTTTCAGTTTGTTTATATGGCTGATTATATTGACAGATTTTCCTATGTTGAACCATCCCTGCATCTCTAGGATAAAGCCTACCAATTGTGATGGATAATATTTTAGATATATTCATGGATTCAATTTAAAAGTATTTTGTTGAGTATTTTTACATCAATGATCATGAGAAAAATTGGTCAGTAATTCTCTTCCTTTGTTATATCTTTGTGTGGTTTGAGTATAAGAGTGACTATNTCCTCATTAAATGAGTTTGGCCCTCATCAAATGTATTTGGCAATGTTCTTTCTGATTCTATTTTGTGGAATTATTTGAGGAGTATTGGTATTACCTCTTCTTTGAAAGTCTGGTACAATTCTGTGATAAACAACACTCTGACCCTAGCCTTTTTTTTTGTGGTTGGGAGACTTTTAAATGACTGCTTCTATTTCCTTGGGGATTATAGGTCTATTTAAATAGTTTATCTCATCTTCATTTAACTTTGGTAAGTGGTAACTATCATGAAATTTGTCCATTTCTTTTAGATTTTCCAATTTTGTGGAGTATAGTTTTTAAAGTATGACCTAATGGTTCACTGAATTTCCTCAGTGTCTGTTATGTCTCTCTTTTCATTTCTGATTTTATTAATTGGTATATTATCTCTCTGCCTTTTAATTAGTTTNNATAAGGGTTTGTCTATCTTGTTCACTTTCTCAAAGAATCAACTCTTTGTTTCTTTGACTCTATTTTTCTCTGTGTTTCTATTTTATTGACCTGAGCCCTCAATTTGATTATTTCCTGCCAGGTACTCCTCTTTGGTGTGTTTGTTTCTTATTGTTCTAGAGCTTTCAGGTGTGCTGTTAAGTCACTAGTATGAGATCTCGTCAAATTCTTTATAAAGTTACTTAATGCTATAAAATTTCCTCTTAGCATTGTGTCCCATAAGTTTGGGTATGTTGTGTATTCATTTTCATTGAATTCTAGGAAGTCTTTAATTTCTTTCCATTTCTGCTTTCACCCAGTCACAATTCAGTAGAGAGTTGTTCAATTTCCATGAGTTTTTAGACTTCCTGTTGTTTCTGTTATTATTGAAATCCAGCTTTAATTCATGGTGGTTTGATAGGTTACAGGGGATTATTTCAATTTTCTTATATCTACTGGGACTTGTTTTGTGATCCAGTTTGTGGACAATTTTGAGAATGTTCCATGAGGTGCTGAGATGAAAGTATATTCTTTTGTGTTTGGGTGACATGTTCTATTA
>LZPO01108245.1:37118-50930 GCA_001675575.1 Neotoma lepida | reverse complement strand
GTATCTGCAGCTATAGCACAACTCCCTAGCTGGGTTGTCAGCACATTGTAATTCACGTGATTGTAAAGTTTCCTGCAATGAACACTAATTTTATGACAGAAATACTAAGTATTATAAAAATACCATCCCTAGTAACAATGACCACTTTGACATTGCTTCATAGTTTATAAAGGCTTTTCCTGTAGTTGCTTTGTCATTTCCTCGTTAAACACACTGTGTAAACTTAGTATTTGCAGAAGAGGAAACTGAAGCACAGAGGACTTAAGAGACTTGCCTGGAGATATTCAGTTCCTCCGGGGAGCCTGACCCCCATGTCCACAAACTCTAGCTCTTCTTTACAGAATCCCTGTCTCCCATGGTGGGCCTTCAAGTGGCTTTCTTTACTATATATTTTTATGAACACGTTGATTTTTTTTAAAGTCACTTGAGAAGCCCCTCAATTTCAGTCTCCATTTTAATCTTTTCGCCTGAGCATTGAAGGATAAAAACACTAAGAATCTGATCGTGTCTCTGGGCCACTGCAGAACTGGGAGCCTGGACTCCAGACAGGAAATTTGAGGTGGAATTAAAATGCATGTATGTGCGGACAAGAGCACATCTTATAGGGACAGGGGCAGTGTATGCACACACTCTGTTCTACTTTCCTGTGGATGCATTATAATCCCATTTTACTACAAAAATTTTTAAGGACTAAAACTACCTACCCTCTCNAAAACATCAACAACAAAAAAATCTTAATAAAAGGAAGGACTTTGGTGGTTGACTCACCACTAATATAACATTCACCAACCCTCCTACAACATCTATCCCCTAGGACAGCTGAAAGGCTTTTTTTTCACAGATGTCTCAGAACTCATAGCAGTTGATGCTGTCTGAGCTCCTGGAATGAAATTGAGAGCTGAGCCATCTGGGAGCTTGGTGTGAGTTATGATGTCTGTTTTGCCACTATTCCTCAAGAAAGCCTTTCTGTCTACAGCCTTAGCCAAGGAAGGAGCACTGTCTGAAAGGGCTAGTTTGGGTTCTGTTGGTGGGTTACCTGGGAGGATCATCTATCACTACTTTTAATGATATTCTGTTGATCCAAATCCATGATTCCGATGAGAGAAGAGAAGCTTACTGTCCAGCTGGGTGAGTGGCTGACATCATGCTGAGTGCTGATGCTCTGATGAAAATATTTGTAACTCTCCAGATGGTCTGGCCATAATTGTGAAAGAACAGAAAAGCTACAATCTACATGTCTCTCTTTTACACACACACACACACATAAGCCAATAAATATTAAATGGAGGTAGAACTATGCTTTAAGAATCTACTCTGNCCCGATTTATAAAAATAATACTAGCATATGTTAAACCATTGTTTGTATCCTTAACTTGTCTTTATGTTATTTGTTAAGATTTTTGCATACAACTTATGTTTCTATTTTTCTAATTATTTACACTTTCTAGCACATTTGCATTATAGTTTTCACTGTAGACCAAGGACANAGTAATTGTCTTCCAAGCTTTAAAGTATAGAATTCAATATGCTAAGTTAATTTTTTCAAAATGCTATTGTAAAGCAAAATGTGAAATCACTTTACAAATCATAAAGAAACACATAAATACAGGATGGCATCATTAATTTAATTCATTAACTAAATTCATATATTTATTCATTAGCCAAATATTTAGTGTTCATCACTTTAGTGGCAACATGTCAAGTATTTGATAGCATCAGTTACCTGAGGACATCTTAGAGTTTAGTTTGTGAATAGTAACCTCTCCAGTGAGCCGTGTGCCTTTAAATGGGACCGGGAAGAAACGGAAGCAAAGCCTTTCTGTTTCAAATTTGCAAACAATTGGATTTAACTTAGTACGACTTTGAATGCATACCATTCTATTCAAAGCAAATGGCTTATAACTTGTTTGCCTTGTCAGATGCACAAAAGCCATAACCAGTAATCAAAGAGTAGATATATACTATGCAAATACATATGTGTACATACATGTATACACGACATACATACATACATATACACACTTAGTAAATGTTCATTTCATCTTATTGTGTCAGAAAAATTAAGATAATTTATTTTTAAGGTTTTTCTTTTTAATTCCCTTCTTTTTATGTATTGTTGTTGATGTTACTATCTGGGGTGTTGTGAGGGAAGGGAGAAAGAGCTGATCAATTGTTGTGGTGAACTACATTGACCAAATGAGCGATCCATGGGCTGACCACACTGTTTAGGGGTTTGATACTCAAATCAGTTTTGCTGAGTTTCATGGTCACAGTTTTATCTAGGCAAATAACTTCCACCTTTACCATTATTTTATTGGTCCTTTGGTAGAAAAGTCCAAAGCAAAAAGAAAGGAAGGAGCTGAATGAGGGNGCGACTGAGCAGGAGAGAATCCATATTCAGGGCCTATGGACTTCTATACGAGCCCTGGGGGCATTAGTTTTTGTTGTTGCTTTAAAAAAAAATCAAATTCTTTAGCAAGAGTTTGAAGCTCCTTAAGGAGAGTAAATTTATCTTATTTTATTTCTCTNGCACATGACCTGGTTGGTTAGATAGCGAATGAATGAGTCAATGATGGTGCCAGCAGCAACCACACACGATGCTGAACGAGGCTTCAGNCAGGATGAAGATACCCAGGGCACCTAACATGCACAGAGGCCTGGGGCGGGAGCAAGACATTGCTAGGGACTTTCATGGAGGGAGGAGGTTAGCGAGGTTGCTCACTCTGGAGTCACGAGTCAAAGGCAGTTCTGGGCAAATATTCTCACAGGTCCAGATAAAAGAAGAGGGTTTTTTGTTTCTTTTTTTTTTTTAATCTCTCTTAAAAGAGAGATAATGAAGTCTCTTTTCTAAAATGAAATGCATTCTATTTAAAGGGCTTTGTTCTTAGATTACAGTCTTCTCCTACTGCTGCAGGCAACTGCCCTTCTTGGACGAAANTAAAAAGGAAAAACCTGGGNTGCTGGNTGTCCTCACTGGGCAGATGGTAAGTTAGTTCGTTCTCAAAACCTTTTGAGGGACCTACGTTTCAAATTCTAAGGGAAGGTAACCAGTGCATACGGTGCTTAGCCTCAGGACTTGTCCTTGAGACAGTAAGTGAGACCTGAAACTACAGATCCCAAGGAGCTCCTGTCACTCTCATGGCCACCTGCACCGAGTTCCCAAACACCCATACCTGCTCTGCTGGCGTGGGACTCCTCCTGGAAGGTGCTGGTCGCGGGAGAAATTTTCACAGTCTGTTTCTAATTCATTCCTACTCTGACTGATAAGGGTTGCACTTATAACTGTGTTTTCAATACTGGAATNATTCACTGGATCCTCCTCCTGGTCCCCAAACCCAAACTGGATTCCAAGGTACTGGNATTTGGGGACACAGATACAGGCAACCGCCCAGTGCAAGGTGTTTGCATTCATGGTGCAATGTTAATTTCTACTCAGAGAGCCTGTTTAGTGGAGAAACGGAGACTTCTCACGGGACCCAGGGGTGTTTGAGATCACACAGTCTTCTCTGATCGCACACACATGTGAGCTGAAGTGGTTTTAAAAAGCGCTCTGGCATCCCAGCTTTCTGAAGTTCAAAAGCTGCGATTGTCACGTGCTTTTTGCTATTATTCGTGCTAAGATCTTTTCATCTTTTTTTTTTTAAGTTTTGTTGGGGTGGTGCTTTTCCTTCACTTCAAATAACTTGAACACAACTTAGAGAAGAGATAATATCTGTCATAAAGGAAAACCCCTCATTGTCCTTCACCGAACGCTGCCAGCAGTGACTGACAACCCAGGACAGCCTGAACTGAAGATTCCCAGATCTACCGGAATACTGTGAAGCTGGAAATTGTGAAACTGACCTTTGAACAAGTATACCCCTAATTCAATGCAAGACCTGGGTGAGCAGCAAGCTTCATGAGCTCTTTTGTTTAGTAGAGAGATTGTGTAATGCCAGAGAGTGGCAGACTTGCTTAGCTATATGTCTGAGAATGCTTTAAAAAACGGTCCTTCCTCTCAGTGAAACAGACAGGTAGTCCACTAACCCAGCTTTCCATGCTTGGCTCAGTCNTGAATGAAGAAGATAGGCCTCCAAACCCTCTGTTGTGAGCAACCTAAGAGACCTGGATTTCAGAGAAAACACCCCCCCACACACACACACATACACACACACACATGTTCAGAGAATTTAGAAACCCAGATGCTGTAAATTAGTTTTCAGAGCCATTGGGTGATGCTGAAATGCATCAGCAGCATTACAAACTTCTTCCCACCTATGAATATACAAAGAAAGANTGGTGGGTTGGTAACCAGAACATTGATTCATTTCCATGAATAAACCTAAGGAGAGTATAGTCTACCTGAGAAAGTAGAGCCTAAAGTGGGACAAATGCAGACTGGAGAGATGGCTTAGAGGCTAAGAGAACCAACTACTTTTCTAGAGNACCCGAGTTCTATTCCCAGTATCCACAAGCCAGTTCACAATGGTCTGTAACTCGTCTCAGGGGATCCAAGGGCATCCATATGGTACACAGACACACATGCAGACAAAAACACACATTCACATAAAATAAACAAAAAAA
This sequence comes from Neotoma lepida, assembly GCA_001675575.1. Lineage (NCBI taxonomy): Eukaryota > Metazoa > Chordata > Mammalia > Rodentia > Cricetidae > Neotoma > Neotoma lepida. Next base: position 46,367 of record LZPO01108245.1, on the reverse strand, counting down.
TTAAAGTGGGACATATGCAGGGGAGCTAATATCCAGTGACAATAGAAGGGTNTGAAAATGCAATCTGTGAANNGGAAATTGGGCCCCTAAGTCTGTCATCTAAGTAGCAATATGTCATNGGTAAGTACCTTGGTCATTTTAGTATCTGTAATGTGAAGGCTGGGTAGGTGATCTCCAAGTGAGCTTCTTTAACATGTTCCAGTTCAGGTTGTTGGCCAGATAGGAAGAGAAGATTACTAGGAACTAAAGGGTTCTCAAGTCAACTTTACCTCATCTTCCTCTATACGTATTGAGCATCTTCTATGAAAGACCACTCACTGCCCAAGGCTCTGGAGGGAACGGAGCAAGTAGTTAAACCTAGTCTTTGACTTAGACGGGTCTAACCCTCTGGTTCAGGAGGCCAGATACACGCATAATATTGAACCCTAGAGAAACCAAGGCAAATATTCTGCATGGATTCTACCCAGAATTCAAAGGAAAGAAAGCCCCAGGGTGCGGGGTAGAAAGAAGCACAGTGGAGGAGGAGGTGGAGTTTTAGCCCTAATCATTCCTGACGGCAGGAAGCAAAACAGGAGAAGCTCTCAGAATGGCTTGCGAATCTGAGATTAGCCTCTAACAACAATTAATGTGAATCGTTAACGAAAGCTCCACCACTAATAAGTATAAATATAATTATTACTACTATGCAAATTAGTCCAATTTATAAAGGACTTGTTTTCTAGTACAGATATTTCGTGATAATTAATTACAGACTCCCTTTGAATAATCATATCATATAGGCTAACTACCTTATACATGGCATAATAACTAATTCGGGTTAAACAATACACTAACCACTGAAAACTCTTACNGACCAACTTCCAGCATGTCTCCCCTTGAACTTCCAGAAAGCATTTCCCTATTACTGGTAACCCTAGGATAATAAAAACAATTTAAAAACATTGTTTGGCAGCTATCAAGAAGTTTGCTCTTGCTGTATCACTGACCTCTTTTGTTTTAAACTGGCAGGCAGACACAGTTAGGAGAGCATTATAACGCCCTCATCAAGTAGCCTGACTNTGTTCTCAATTTCACTCTTTATTGAACACGGGTCCATGAGGACACAAGCAGNAGGCTCCCTGTGACAAATGGAAGAGGTTGCATGTCACGTATCTCTTTCAGCATCCACCAAGGATTACAGTGTTCAGGAGAAAATTCAAACTGGTGACTTGCAGAGTAAAACTGAAAGATAGCCATCCCATTCTGAATTAGAAGCACAGGCAAAGGCTAAGACCACATAACGAGCCAACCTGTGCTTGTAGCCCTGGCAATGGTTGAAAAGAAGGAGGTGTTTGTGTCTGGGAGGGAGGACTGAAACAAAACAGCAAAAATAAAATGGAAAAATACTTGTTTGAAATTAATGTCAGACACAGTGATTCACATCAGTTATCCCAGCATCCAGGAGACNGCAACAGGAGGATGCCATGAGTTTAAGGGTACATTAAAAAAAGCTATATGTATCTGAGCTACATACTGGATTCCTGGAACACCTCAAAAAACAAACAATAAAGAAAAACATATAAGATTAATGTCACCTCCCAATTTCAATTAGTGTCTGAGCTCTGCCTCCCCCTGACCCCCTTACTTGGCTATACTTAAAACCTGTAGACAAACAAGAAACCAATTTGCATAAAAATACTAATTAACGTATGCCGTTTGACCATACCAAACCAATCTTTTCATCTATTCTTAAATTCTTTTTGTGAATCTTNAAAATATACCCCATTTTAAAGCATCACTGATTCAATTTTAAAACATTGCCAGAACCAGCTTTGCTAATCTGCAAACTCGATAATTCTCCCCCAAACCCCAGCACACTCAGCAACAATTTAATAGCAAATATCTCTAGTGGGACCTCATATTACTAAAATTCTATTACTTTTTATATTACCAAAAAAATGCTAGTGCACTCTAAAGTATTATAAATAGTTCAGACCAGGCAATGGTTCTCAAAATATATGAAAGTTTATTTTGTTTCTCACACTCAGTAACCTGGGGTTTTTAGCTTATATATTTTTAACTTATACTGTGCCCTTCTATGTTCCATAGAAAATGTGAGCTACCAGTCAACTTCCTGAAGTTTCTGGACATTTTATTTTTGTTAGTATGATTTTAAAGGGCAATAAATTATATGCGTAATAACCCGGGTATTCCACCCAATGCAAATNACAAGCTTATCTTAAAATAATTGTCTAAAATGGGCTTCTTACCTACATTCTTCTGAAGATTGCTAAGCAGCCTCTTTTTGATTGAGGGTATTTATGTTTGTACTTCATTAAGAGTTTTAGTTCGAGGTTTAAGAGACAGATCAAAACCCACATAACAGTGAACACGATGGCATGGGCGCTCAGGCTTGTCTTGGTGAGTTGAAGGTGTCCAATCCTGCCTCTGGCCCAGAGAGCATCGAGGAGCCCTCTCTCTGATTGCCTCACTGAGTTTCTCCAGCTTTGGGAGNAAGGCACAAAGGGCCATATTTTGGCTACTGTGACGATTACAGCTCATTGTAATTTTGTAAAAAAAAGAATTAGACAGTATTAATATGGAGAGCAAATAGATGGCTTTTGGTAGCTGCTGTAGCCCATTTTAAAGGACCTTTAAGAAGGAAGTGTGTGTGCGCTCAGCTGTCTGCAGTGCATCTTGAGAGGGGTCTGTGTAAAACACTTGATTTCTGAAATGTTCTCCCTGTTCCCAGTGCTAGTCTAACTAGAAGCACGTGGAGTTTGTCACCCTATGAACATGCAGGGATTTCCACATAGACAAGCTCTCGCTGTGCTCACTGGGAGGTCTCTGCAGTCGGTNTTTCTTGCACAATTTGCTCATTTGCAGTAAACACTGTTCACAGTGCAAACCTGTCTTTAATGAACTATTCACATTCTTTATTAAAAATGAATTACAAAAGGTCACCTTGATTACACACACACACAAAAATCACTGTTGACATTTGCACCAACTGTACACTGGCATGTCAGCTGTGTCAACCTAACTCCAATCACTAACCTCCAATCTGGAATTCCATGTCCTACAAAAACCTCTAGAAGTCACAGAATATGCCCCCATCCTGCAGTTAGCTGTCTCTCCTCCATGTTTAGCTCCTTCTCTATTATTTCTAGCCTATTAAATCTATTTCCCTGTTGATACTGTCTAGTTCCTCAATTTTTTTTTAAAGTACAATGAGCTATAATGGTCACAGGAACCAAATACTCCAACATTTTCTCTCCCTGTAGGTGAATTTAATAGGGCAATTCAAATCATAGGGAAGGACCTCCGTGATGTGCCCTGAGTCCCACAGATGAGGGTAGCCAGAGAACTTATATTTCGTGCGCAAAGTGGTGCCCCACGACTGGGACAGCCTTGCTTTCCGGGATGGAATTTTCCATCCTGAAGAGAGAAAAACAGACAAGTATTCCTGGTTCCCTCTGGCAGGCATGCAGCCCTACAGCCTGGCTACCGATGCCTTCTGGGTGTGGTCCAGAGTTGATCTGATGCCATGTAAAGCTAGAAGGGCACATTAAGTCTCCGTTGCACTAATCAGGTCTGTGGAGATGACAAAGGTCAGTAGACTGTCTGAGCTGGCAGGCAGAAGTACTTTATCTATCCATCTCTCGTGCACACAGTCTCTAACAGCCTCAACGTTCACTACTGCTCCAAAAATGTGTTTGTGCCACAGGTGAGGTAGTTGATAGCTCGATGCCCAGATGCTCAGAATTGCAGGCATTTCAAGGGCCTCCTTTTATAGGCACAGAAAGGATGGTCGAGAGAGACTGTGAGATTTTTCAAAATTAGGCAGAGTGGTTAGAATGTTCTTGCTTTTCTTTAGTCTTTCTTCTCCCACACAGGCCCCCTCTCAGTCCCAACCAGGCCAGCAGAGGCAGAGTGCCAGGCATGGCATTCAGCTTTGGTTTATAGACATGGTCAAGGGGAACCTTTATATTCATGTCAATGAAAGCATCTATAGTCTAAATAAGAACAGTTCAACTGAAAGTCAATCGCCTTCTAACTGCTCTCTCTCAGAGCCCTATCCAGAANGGGAAAGTCAGGCAAATGCTGTTTGTGGGGCGGCAGCAAGGTGGTACATGGAATAATGTGCAACCAACTCCTCACCGCTTNCCTCCCCAAAGCCTGCTCTGTGACAGTTCCCCAAACTCTCTCTTATCCTTCTGAGACTCTTCCAGAATGTTCCTCCCCACTCCCAGGCAGACTCTGAATTTTTTCCTTCATCTACCTCATCATTTTATTTCTATAAAATAAGTTGATTCTCTCTGGAGTCCCAAATGCATACCTATGATTTTCCTTCGTGTGTTTGTATATTTCCCAATGTACATATGTATTTTCTTATACATATATACAGAATATATGTATTTAGTGTGTGTATATAGAGAGATATTCTTCCCTGTTTTCTCAATCTGTAATGTGAAAAATATCTATAATATATGCTTTCAAGGCTCTATAAATGGAGCTTTTGTCAATTGTAGAAATGACTAGAAAGAGTGGTTTTGCTGTGTCATGGACACATTTAAAACATGACAAGAGAGTAATCTCTTGCTATTTTGGCCTTCTGTGTCCACCTTCACTCACACTAGCTAAAGAGAGGGCATACTACAGTCATGTCCCCATATAGNGACATCAGGGGTGATGGAAGAAAGCTAAACAACTCCAAGAAAGAAAGATCATAAGAGTCCTGCTAATTTTATCANGTATACCAATTCTACATGCACTGGGGATATAGCTTAGTTGGTAGGGTGCTTGACCAGCAGGCATGATGCCCCGGGTTCCATCTCAGCATAAATAAACTAGGTGTGGCAGCAAATGTCTATAACTCACAGNGTTTGGAAGATAGAGAAAGGAGTTCAAAGTCATCCTCAGCTACATAGCAAGTTTGAGGCCATCCTGGGATACATGAGTGTGAAAAATGGTACACGTGTGAACCAAGCTGTCAAAAGCCCTAGCAGAATACAGTTGGACAAAATGTTCATCTTTAGGTGCCTTTAACAAGCTTGGCAGTGATTCCCACATCTTTTAATTGTTCCCTGTCCCCAAAGCCTCAAGAATGTCTGTGTCCTAATGTTCCTGCTGGTTAAGTNAATCAAACAGGAGACAAAGTCTAGCACATGAAAAAGTTGCTTAGGAGGTAAGTAAACGCAGAGGTAGAAAAAAAATGTGGAAAAGGGCACTTGGCGTTCTGCCACTGGCCAATTTCCTGATTCATTAGTGGTCCTCCAGCCTTCTCTACATCAGTTCCTGTTGTTCTCTGCCTTTTAGGACATCATATCACTCATTTCCGACAAAGGAGCTCAAAACACTGGATGTGGTTGCACATCTGTAATTCCAGTACTCAGGATGTTGAGGCAGGAGGATTGTAAGATTGAGACAAAGCTGTATTACAACAATTAAAAAAAAAACCCTCTAAAAGCCAGTGATCTCAATGCTGTCTTGGGTCCTGAGCATGGCACTGCTGCTACGTACTCAGATGGGTGATGTTCTCATGTCTTGCCACGGGGAGACTCGGTGTGGTTGGCCTGTGCCATTAAACAGCGTGGGATGGCTAATGCTTTAGAAAAGCTTTGCTGCAAACTACTCAGAATTAAAGTACTCAAATCTTAGCTCTGCAGAGAATCCAAGTGCAGGATTTCAAGATCATTAGAAGGTTTTGTTTTGGGTTCTTTTTGTAGACTGTAGCTCAAACTAGGGTAGAAAAACGTCCTACCACTGGACTGCTATATCCTTCAAGTGAGTTTTTGAAGTTTTTAAAGAATGTTGGAGCTATCTCTTGAAGCACGGTTGGTTCATTTTAAACATAAGCAAAAAAAAACACTGAAAAGTCGACTCATTTGCTCTTTGGGAATTTGGAGACAAAAAGTAACCTTTTATCCAGGTATATGTCCGTTGTTAAAAAACCTGTTCTTACTATATCAACATTAATGTTATATATCTACTTGGAAAATAACCATGCTCAGTTACAGAGGATACTCCCAGAAAAGTGATTTTTGTTAAACTCTAAGGTAGCACTTTGTGGGAACCAGTGGCTCACCAGAGAACAACATNTGTGCCCTGACGATGTATATGCAGAACAGACGTGTGGGACTACTGAGAGCATGTAGCTGTTGCTGGCTTTCCTGACTTTTTTTTCTGGAAGAAACAGTGGGCTGCAGGAAATAAAGGCCCTGGGCCCTAATCTTATATCTTCAGCTAAGCAGCTCGATGGTCCTGGGCAATACTTGTAGTCTCTGTGAGGCTTGAGTAGTCTTCATCTGCAGGTCCAAATCTCCAAAGCTTAAATCCTCTGTAATGTTTCCCCCTAGCTCTGAACACTGTTCAGTTCAGTATGCCAGTCAGGGAGAGACTGCATGACCCTTGAATGTGTGCTCAGGGCAGATGATCAGCACCAGCAAGGATTGGTGCTCAGAAAGGGGTTAATCATGTAAGCACGTTGGATGAGCAGCTGGAAAAATGAGGACAGCATCTCCCCCAAATTCCATGCAGCCATTTTATCAACAGGAGAGGCTAGAGTGGGCNAAGGATCTTTTCCAGGGGAAGTCGAGACAAACCAGGATGTCATCCTGACTCAAGTNTTTGAAAAGAACAAATGAAGGTGATGGGCAGAGTGAGAATTTCACTGTTTTGAGTAAAAGGCTTAACTGAGTCTGNGCATCCATAGAAAGATCTGGCCAGTAAGACATATCCGCCCACCATGGCTTATACTTCTCTTAGCTCTGAATCCCTGTTGGAGTGGCCACTATTGATTTAATTACCCAATCATCACCCCTCATCCTCTCTTCCTGATCAGATCTCAAGCAACTGTNACCATCAGGTCAATAGAATTCTCCTTGGCAGCCGAAAGTCGACTGACAGAGGCATTGAACACANCATCTGAGCAACACCCGGATGTTAACTTTAGTGTTTTGACTGGAAGGTTCCAGGATCACAGCTTCCTAGATACAGATCATAAAGGTCGCTTTTAAGAAGGGCTGGGTCTGATCTCGGTCAGGTAGGTCACTAGGCCATTTCTGTGGGCCTTATCATTGCTTCCATACCTAAGTGTCAGAGGTTGGGAACCACAGCTCCAACTGCAGTGAGGGGAAAAGATGCAGCGGATCATTCTTGGAAAGATGTGCCTAGCAAGCAGATTCATGCCAGAAGGAAGCCGTGTGGCGGCAGGGCAACAGACTACCTCTGCTGCAGTCTGGACACAGCAGCGAGTGCCAAGCGCCTGCACTATGTGTTTTGTTTCCTTGCTTACTTTGCAGTGAGAAAAAGATTATAGCTTTCATACGTTCTGTATTTCTTTTTGACATTAAAACATATTCTTTTTATTAGGGAAATAAGCAATAAATATTTAATACTGGTACAAAGTAGGAATTTTATAATTCTCCTGAAATACGTGAATTTCTTTTAAAGCATGATATATAAAGTAATATGTGCGTGTGCATATATATTTTAGGGAAACTGTAGTTAGCACAGTACTTCAGGGGAAAAAATGTGAATATTGATTTTTTTTCCTCTAATGAGATATTACCTGGGAACCACAGCCAAGGTGTGACTATCCCAGCTACTTAATCACTAACCTTTCTCCATGTGTAAGTCCAAGANTTCTAACCAGATAATGTTCTTGCTGTGTCTCTAAGAATGCCTCAAGACTGACACAAACTCTTATTTTGAAAATGAGTGGTTCGATCTTATTTCTTAAGTTCTCCAAAAGTTTTTGAGATAGCCTATTTCTAAATTTAGTACTTTACATTTACACACCAGGAAGTCATATAGTCCCCTGATGCACGTGAAACCCATTTTCTCTGTCCAGAGAGATGGAGAAACCCGACTGGTGGTACCCAAGGCTCTAACTCACTGCTCAAAGGTTGTTGATTTTGTCTCNCGCCATCTGTTTTGTTTTNCCCAGAACCAACAACCTCAGCTTATTTCCTTGGGAACCCAGTCTCCAATCCTTGTTGTCAGTGTCCTCTATCTATAGATTAATTATCACACACAAATTTTCAGTTATAGACCCAACGTTGTATTCAAATAAGAACTTGGTCCATGAGAAAATTTATGAAAGGGTTAGTTCCTAGCTACAAATGACTTTGTCTTAACAAGAGGATTATATTATACTCCTACGGCTAACACCAGGTTAGAAACTTCTAGACTTCTGGAATTCAAGATTCTCACCAGCCAGCTTTATGCCCAATTGCTATGTTCTCCTGCCCCCGACTTCCTCTACAGGAAGTTACTGTTAACAGAGTTCTATGTCATTTCTTCTAGTGACTTCTAGCTCCATTCTAATGCTGCAAACACACACACACACACACACACACACACACACACACACCATGAATTTTTGTTTCTTTCTTGGTTTTTCAACTATCAGTAGCTGTTGACTTCTCTCCATCTTTTCTCTGGGTCAACTTTTGATTTTTTTTCATTCCTTTAGCTAGATAACTGTGTAACTTTAAATGATTTAATTACTCCTCCATTTCAGGATCCATTAGCTTTAAAAAGTAGTTACTGACCTTCATACCCATAGAATATTAACACACATCAGCTATTATCTCTGGACTCTTGTCAGGGTGGAGTTGTTCTTTNACACCATCAGAGTTTGTAACAGTTGGATTCTGTTTTGTAAGCAGTATGACTCCGATACTATTAATATAGAAACATTACTCACTGAAGACTCAAGAGGAAATAATACTTGGCCATCAAACTTGTGGTATTCAAAATAGAATATTCTGAGCATCTCCCTTGAATGGATCGTCTTCTTGAGTTCCAGTAAACTGCCAAGTCACCAAGCAATTTACTTCCTATTTGAGTCACAGCATTGGGGGCCATGTTATAAATACTGTGATTGGTTGTAAGTAGTTGAAACTCATTAACTTAAGAAATTTGCTGCTAAGATACTGGGTTAAATGAAAGGAAAGGCCAAGAATAAATCAACTCCAATCTTCCAAGACATTTAGATTGTGAAACTTGTGGGAGAGAGTGGGTTATTTCAGGTGGGGAGTAGGGAAAACATCTTCCTGGAGTGGCTTGTATCACAAGCAAGGAACAGAACCCCTTGACTGACAGCTTCGTCAAGGTTGTGTGCAATGGTGGAAAGGGCTCTTCCAAACAAACTCACNGGAAGAGTGAACAGAAGCCTGGCAGAGAAAACAGCATTTGTTGTTTGTAATGGCACTCGTCACATTTTCATCAATGAGTAATTTGGGTAATTATCCATTTGATGCT